>JALPQI010018100.1:0-32181 GCA_025490895.1 Thaumatotibia leucotreta
CTTACCCAGCGTGGCGATTACGGGCATATTGCCTCCTAATGCGTTTATACGCATAGTTAATAGGAGACGCCTACGTCCAGCTGTGGACTGAGATAGGCTGATGAAGTATGTATATGTAAAGGACAAAATAAACATTTTCTTTACCTATATTAATATCAATTTCCTTTTGCCTTTCATTTCATCATATTATCTTAATGGATAACGTTTCATGGCCCTCATAAAATCTATGGCAATCCGCCAAAGTCAACAAGTTCTTAGTTATGGCTGCCAAGCCATGCAACATGTGTGGTCGTATATACAAATATATATCGACATATTTTATATAATCGCATAACTAGACTTACCTCATATTTTCCTCGGTTACCGCGAGGATTACACATGAAATAAAACTATGAAAATGGATAAACTCGCGTATATTAACTAATTTTAACTTCATTCCGACGTTTCGAACACTTTACAGGGTTCGTGGTCTGCGGATGACACATTCATAGTTTTATTTCATAGACTTACCTCCTTTCCTTATTCATAATAGTACATTAAAATGAGGATTTCCGGCCATGTTGGTATATACGTAACGATAACGGTAATCCGTTTTCACGCCGAGGCATGTATAGTGCTTTTCTCAAACATACAAATAAATACAAAAAAAAGAATGACAATGTTGTCGAAATAAAAAAAAAAGTTATTTTGCAGCCCTAGGCCAGAAAACTGTTATGAAATTCCATTTCCATCAAGTGAGTTACTGCACCCTAAAAGCGATACTTCCGAGTTTTGCATGTTTGAGAAATAGTATACTGTGCATCTAGGGAGGTAAATACGGTATTACTAACGAGAGTGTGAGAAGCCCGACGCCGAAGGCGTAGGGTTTTTAATGACACGAGTTAGTATTCCGCTTACCGACCGTGATGCATACAATGTTTTTCATCACACTTGCGAGCAAAAAACTAACACACGCTCAGATGATATGACAGGTAATATTATTATGTTGACATATTATTGATTTTGCCGTGTGGTGACGGCAGTAAGAATACATCTGTCACCACCCCAACTCTTCCCGCGGGAGTCGTAAGAGTCGACTAAGGGATTGAAATGTCACTGACCATTCTTTGATTTGATTGATGATGGGCAGCAGCGTCATCATAGTGGACACATTACTGCGATCGCCAATCCGCTTGCCCAGCGTGGTGATTATGGGCATTTACCTCCTAATGCGTCTATACGCATAG
Source organism: Thaumatotibia leucotreta (assembly GCA_025490895.1). NCBI lineage: Eukaryota > Metazoa > Arthropoda > Insecta > Lepidoptera > Tortricidae > Thaumatotibia > Thaumatotibia leucotreta. The sequence goes on from JALPQI010018100.1 coordinate 1,227, forward strand.
TTGATAGGAGAGGCCTACGTCCAGCAGTGGACTGAGATGATCATTTATTGATTAGTAAATCCGTTCAGTTGCAAAAGTACTTTTCTATGCTTATTTTTTTAGGCTTTGGATTTGCTCATATGTTTATAAACTCGACTGAATCTAGCAAATAATATTTTTAGCCAACAGTATTTTTAGAGAGAAACTTCAAAGGTGAAAATGATTAATCTTAATGAAGTCTGTCAATGAAGTCCAATTATTTTTTATACTTTCCATTATTTAACTACATTGTTTCAATTTGTAAGAAAATTGCTTCGAATTTATTAAAAATGTTGAACGAAATTGTATTTTTTTAAATATGGCTAAGGCAAAATTTTTATGTTCGTGAATATTGTACAATTTATATTACATCATCAGCCTATCTTAGTCCACTGCTGGACGTAGACCTCTACTATTAACTATGCGTATAGACGCATTAGGAGGTAAATGCCCATAATCGCCACGCTGGGCAAGAGGATTGGCGACCGCGATAATGTGTCTATTATGACGCTGCTGCCCATCATCAATCTTCTATCAAAAAATGGTCAGTGAAACTTCGATCTCTTAGTCGACTCTTACGATACTCGCGGGAAGAGTTGGGGTGGTGACAAATGTATTCTTACTGCCGTCACCACACATCCAATTTATACACATAAAATTACATCTAATTTACTTAGCCTACATCTAAAATTGGCCCTTGTGCCATTGTACCGAGGATGCTGACGGCATTTCCTCGCTGTATCGCAATGCTGATGCGTTGTGCGAGGAAGTCGCCAGCTCTACGTGAATATTTGATATAAATATGACATTTCAATTCATCATCATCACCACCAGTAGATAGATGTCGATTGTTAGTCATAGGCCTTCGCCAAACATTGCCACAAGGACCGATAGCATCCAGCGGACTCCTGCGACCTTCACTAGGTCATCAGTCCACCTTGTGGGGGGCCTACCCACGCTGCGAAGGCGCAAAACCGGAAGGCCAGCACTTGAGAACCTTTCCGCCTCAACGACCATCAGTTCTACGTTCAATGTGCCCCGCCCACTGCCACTTCAGCTTAGCGATTCGAGGAGCTATATCGGTTATTTTCTGCTGAAATACAATCATTAATTTATTGACAATTATCAAATGCTGAATAGATGCTGCGGATGGTCTCATTTTTAATCCGATCACGCAGAGAGACTCCTAGCATAGCCCTCTCCATTGCCGTTTGGGTGACTTTGAGCCTTCTTATGAGGCCCATTGTAAGCGGCCACGTTTCAGTACCGTATGTCATCACTGGCAACACACACTGATTAAAGACTATCGTGAAGGTCGCAGGAGTCCGCTGGATGCGGGTGGCGCAGGACCGGTCATTGTGACAATCTTTGAGGGAGGCCTATGTTCAGCAGTGGACGTCTTTCAGCTGATATGATGATAAATAGATGCACACAGTGCAAAATGCATTGATGTTGTGAATAAAACTGAGCTGACGCAATATATTTTAAATTGTTTCCTCTGATTAAATTCCAACAATATAGTACTGAAATAAAAATTTCCAAGTGAAGTATTTCGCTATTTTAATTAAATTAAGCCAACTGTACTAGTCCGGATTCCGTACAGTCAATATAAATGAAAAATACGTTAAAAATAAATTCGTTTGAATCAGTACTGTAATTCTGATTGCTCGGCGAGATTGCACGGACACTAAATGACGAGTCTTATTATGATTTTCTTTGCCTGTTTTTGAGGAATAATTTTAATAATATTTAGATTATTTATACTCTGACGTACCTAACCAAAGACCTAAGAGCTGGCGACTTCCTGGAGATTATCTCCAAAAATATTGACTTTTGAGACCCTTATTCTTTTTAAAAGACCTATTCATCGATACCCCATACTAAAGGATGTCAGCAAAATAAAAAAACATCCTACGTTACGACTAGAAACGAATAACAAAAAAAGAATGTATTAAAATAAATAAATATCTTGAGACATCTTACACAAATCGACCTAGTCCCACAGTAAGCACAATTAAGGCTTGTGTTGTGGGTACCAAGCGACGATATATATACATAATAGATAGATACATATAGATAAATATATACACAGCCATGACCAAGGAACAAATATTTGTGATAAATAAATACACAAATAATGCCCTCGCCGGGATTCGAACCCGGAACCTTCAGCTTCGTAGGCAGGGTAACTACTAAGTAGGCTACGGAGGTTGACAATGTATGTCCATATTTTATTCTCATACATTTTCGGCGTGATTAATAGGTATGTGTGCTTGTACAAAATTTGCACATTTCTAGTACTGACGGCCACTGAGCTATTTATTTATTTATTTATTTAAACTTTATTGCACAAAAGTAAAACTTAACGTACAAAAGGCGAACTTAATGCCATGAGGCATTCTCTACCAGTCAACCTTAAGGCAAAGCAGAGAGATTGTGGGCGGTGCTACATCTATCCAGTTAAATAATATGAACAAAAACATATATATCATATCTATACCTACATATATACCTACACAAATATATACACGAACTAACTACATACATACATTAAAATACATATTAATATTATAACCGATGAAATCAACTAAAACAGAAAAACTAACAATCTTTCATTCCGCTAGCAATGAGAGCACGTAAGGATTTCTTAAATATAAATTTACTTGGAGAATTTTTGATACTAAAGGGGAGTCCATTCCAAAGACGAAACTATAAGGATTACCTAAAAATGAAATACTGCAAGTTTAGTATTTCTTGGGTCTCTTTTACCCTGGTTCTCTCTAAAACCCGATTCAATTCTCATCCAATAGGAAGCCAGAATAAAAATTCTCCATTTTATTTGGAATCTCCCAGTATTTCGCTCGTACGCGTCTATTCTTTTTTTTGGAACCATTCATTGGAAAATGACAGTCTTTTGAGAATTTATCTTCGTAAAAATTTTTCATTCAATTGTCCGCTAGCGGCAATTGTTGTTCTGTTAATATCATATTCTGTTTATCACTTTAATGTTTAGTCAATAAAGGTATTCGGTGCTTCAGTAGAAAATGAACAAAATGTAATCTAACCTAAAAATTTACATTATTTTATGATCACGCATTTTAAGAACACAATTATTTGCTATGTGTATTATTATTGTGTTTTTGTCTGTACCTTAATGCATGGTAGAAGTAAATAATATAATATAAATGTTATCACTACGTAAATGTCCACAGATTAGCGTGTAAGGTTTATCTGTTAGCGCTAATTTTAAATAAATAAATGAAATGAAATGAAAAATGAAATGAATTATCGGCAACTGAAAACCTTAAACTTATATTAGGTGTACCTATGAAATTGGCGTTTATGGTCATAGACTTTAGTTGGTCCCTAATTTTATTAACCAAAGAGTAACTTAAATATATTTATTGTTTTCATAGTTCTCTATGTAACAAAGGTTTTTTCACACTAATTAATAACTGTGATATTATAAAATAAGCTTTGAAAACAACTCTTGCCATATGCAGCCGGTTCATTTGTTTGAAATAGTTATAAATGTGTGATAATACGTTGTTTTATGAAATAGAGATACACAAAACACGCCTTAGAAGTGTCTAATATTACTGACAAAATTTGGTTTATTTTGATTTTGACATCAAAAAAATATACCGTAAAACTACCAGATTATAGTCCAAAAGCCACCAACTATGGTCCAAAACTAAGTCAAATATCTTCGATTTAGTGTAATTATTATATTATTGACGCAGTTGTTACACAAAATATCCTCATTAATGATTATAAAACTTAGATAAAACCAAAATAAAAGATTTCCATTGATGCTTAATTACGAGTTGAACTTGTGGACCATAGTTGTAGTACTGGACTATGGTTGTATGGTTTTACAATACGCAAAAATCATAGTACGGAAAATAGACTTTTCACAAAATTCTCCATACAAAACGCTAATTTCATAGGTGATGACCTAATACCTAAATAGCTAGTTATTTTTAAGATAATTCGTTAAAATTATGTGGTCATTTTTTCCAAAGTTGTCCACCCAAAAACAAAGCGATCATGATTTAATATAATTTCCAAAGTTTTAAATAAAAAAAGCCGTGTGGTGACGGCAGTAAGAATACTAATTTTGTCACCACCCCAACTCCTCCTGCGGACTCCTGTGGACTCCTGTGGACTAAGGGATTGAAGTGTCACTGACCATTATTTGATAAAATATTGATGATGGGCAGCAGCGTCGTCATAGTGGACTGCGATCGCCAATCCGCTTGCCCAGCGTGGCGATTATAGGCATTTACCTCCTAATGCGTCTTATACGCATAGTTAATAGGAGAGGCCTACGTCCAGCAGTGGACTGTGATAGGCTGATGACGTGACGTGAAATAAAAAAGTAGAGGGACTTTTAAAACAATGTCCATATATAGTATAAAGATCCAAACACTCTTACATTACGACCCATAATAAACTAGAACCATAAAACCACGCTATTTTAATAGAAGCCTTTAGTAAAATATGTAACATTTCCTCGATACGGATATTTTCCACTAAATTTACTTGTTGAGGTTGGCTTCACGCCAAACCGTAAAATGCATATTTATGCCTATGATTAGACGGCGCTCTTGGGGAAAATTCTTTGCAATAAATTTTAATCATCATCATATCAGATAGACTGGATCAGAAACACTGACGTCTAACGCTTGCTCAAAAATGCCCCCATAAACAATTGTTCAATTGTGCCAAGATGTGCAGGACATAGCGCTTTTCTTAACACCGCGCATATGTCGACGCAACATCTTTGACAAATGCTTATAGAATATAGCCAATCAAAACTTTGATGGACCAATCACAACCTTTTTTTAAATGGCGGTTTAAGTTTTTATAGGTTAACATTGAAATTCATTACCGTGACGCATTGAAGAGGGGGTGACATTTGTGAACTAAAATTCAGGACCGTTTTTGAAAAAAATCATTACCGTGACGCATTGAAGAGGGGGTGACATTTGTGAACTAAAATTCAGGAGCGTTTTTGAAAGGTAATTTAATATGGCGTTCCATGTTTTATTTGTTCGTAGCCTGCGCTCCAGAACTCGTATTGTAGACTTCGGTGTCAAGACTGCCAAGCTGAAATGGGACTGGGCCGGACATGTCTGCCGTATGCACCTGGAAAGATGAGCCAAATCACTCACTGAGTGGATCCCACACGATGGCCAACGGAGCAGAGGCAGACCAAAAAGGAGATGGCGGGACGACTTGGACGCGTTCTGCGGAGAATGGTGGGAACTTGCCAACAATAGGATGGAATGGAAAAAGAGAGGGGAGGCCTTTGCCCAGCAGTAGGACATACAATATAAGGCTATTAAAAAAAATCATCATATCAGGCGAAAGACCATAGCTGAACATGCCTCCCCCAAAGATTGCCACAATTACCGGTCCTGTGCCACCCGCATCAAGCGGACTCCTGCGATCTTCACCAGGTCATCAGTCAACCTTTTGGGTCTACCCACGCTGCACCTTTCGATTTTAGTACTTTTTACAAAATACCATTGAAGTTGCTGCAATTAATCTACGTAATACTAGTTTATGCAACTGTGCTTTAAGGCATTAAGTCGGCTAATCGTACTTTTTCCTTTCGTGCCATTAATATCATATCACTATCACTACATAGTATAAAATAAAGTCACTTTTTCTGTACCTATGTCCCTTTGTACGCTTCAATCTTTGAAAAAACGCAACGGATTTTAATGAGATTTTTTTAATAGGTAGAGTAATTCAAGAGGAAGGTTTTTATGTAGGTATTGTACCCGTTTAAAGCCAGGGCGGGTCGCTATTATAAATAAAAAAGAAATTAATAGTTTACTCAATAAATACACAATAAGAAGTCTTACGGTGCAGTCAGACCAAACGAGCATTCGCTATTCTATCCCCCACTGATTCGTTGATTTCGTAGAGTGGGGGATAGAATAGCGAATGCTCGTTTGGTCTGACTGCACCTTTAAGGGAATATTAATTCGATCAACGAAACTTTTCAAGAATTTTGCTTGGTATATTTTTTAATATCAAAGCTTCATTAAGCCTTAAACACACAAAACAACGCCTGCGAAACAAACATTTCCTTCAGCTATAATTAACAAGAAATAATTAGTTTTCTTTCGTCCCTTATAATGAAATACGGCCGGTTTGTTCAAAAATTATCATTAATTAGAGTTTAATTTATAGCTTTAAGATTATTGTTCTAATAAGGTATTATTAAATAACAGGAAGTAAAAGGAATTGCTGGGTCAAGAAAATTTACGAACATCATAGCTAGTGCCTTACTGGTCTACTTAAAACATTTCTTTATATTTTGCACTCCGTCATAACTACTACTGGACATAGTGCACTTTTTGCTGGTGGTAGGACCTCGTGCAGGGTCCGCCCGGATAGCTACCACCGTCTTACCCGTTAACCTGCCGCTAAATAGTTAGTACTGTGTTCCGGTTTGGTCACGTGACTTTTCGCTTATCGTATACGATTGCAGAATTATATCTTGGCTAGGCCTGCAGGCATAGTTATACTTATTGTTTGATCTTGAACGTCCTTTCGATACCGTGGGAACCGAAAGCGTCTATACCCTGCGGTGTTTACTTACCATTAAGCAAACGGTATACTTGTTCATCAACATCATACACAAATGCTGGGCTTGATTATATTTGCTTTTTGTACATAAATTCAATAATAATAACAAGTTGGAAAACTTTGTACACCGAATGGCATTCATGCGAACTCGAGTGGTCCTTTTTCCTTAACATAAAAGCAGTTTTATTTCCGAGATTCATGCCCATTGCAGATTGATGTAGAAGGTCCATTTCCCCAATAAGTAATGTAATAAGGAAAACTTGTGATTGATGGTACGTCAATTGGAATCTTAGGAGTGATTTGAATGTTTTTTTTCTAATAAAATTGTTAGAGAGATTATTCTTTGAAATATCTGTGTAACTGATTGAAACTTTCACGATTATCACTTATATTTTAAATTCATTCAGTCTGCCTGCGACCATGGGTGTCATGCCCGAAACGTCAGGATATAATCAAACGTAAGTTTACACGATTCAGACCCGTTTGTCTTTTAAATATGATCTGTGTAACTGTATTTATAAATTATGATAGAACGGCAATATACAAAAACAATAGCGTAAATAATACATGTACTTTTACTGTTTTAATACTATTATAATCTCACGCATTATAACATTCTATTAATTTTGATAATAATAATACAATAATAAATATTTGGTTGATCTTATTCAGCTTCGCCACTTAATAACTTATCTTCATCGAGTCAGATCGGGAAGAATCTTTGGGATATTTTTAAGAAAACGCCCATTTATGTGTTTTACGTTAATCTCTACTGAGTGTACGTCACGTACCGTATCATCATCATCAGTTTATGATAGTTATGATAGTGCACTGCTGGACGTAGGCCTCTCCTATTGACTATGCGTGTAGACGCATTAGGAGGTAAATAGCCATAATCGCCACGCAAGTGGATCGGCGATCGCAGTAATGTATCCACTACGATGACGCTGCTGCCCATCATCAAAATTTTATCAAATAATGGTCAGTGACACTTCAATCCCTTAGTCGACTCTTGTTGTTGTTGTTGTTGTTGTTGTTGTATTCTGGCCATTTTTTTCCGCAACTCGACATCAAACGTGCCTATTTTGCGTGGTCCCAACGCTGGCCCAGTACTTGTTAGGGACTTCACATACACCCTTGAATTTCTTCGCAGGTGTATGCAGGTTTCCTCACGATGTTTTCCTTCACCGTAAAGCACTTGTGAATATCAAATGATATTTCGTACATAAGTTTTTTGAAAAACTCATTGGTACGAGCCAGGGATCGAACCCACGACCGCTGCGTAGCAGCCGTGCATTTTACCGCTAGGCCACAAGCGCTTAGTCGACTCTTACGACACCCGCAGGAGGAGTTGGGGTGCTGACAAATGCAAACTTACTGCCGTCACCACACGGCCAATGTCACGTACTGTACATTTCGACATATTTCCTTAAGTTGCTAACGTGTGCACAGAAAATAAAAAATATATTCAAGTATCAAAATTCTTAATACCTGTAACACAAAGTGTCACCATTCACGTTTTTTTTAATTTCCTACCAAAATTATAAGTAAAATTTCAGTGATCACACTATCTGTCCGCTCCACGATCTCGCATCCTACAAAATTGTAAAAATTTAAGATATCCCAATGTAGCTGATAAGATATTTAATTTTCTCGACTGCGTTTTGCAAATGAGGACTGTGGACTAGGTATTCAAAAATTATGCAAACTGGTATGAGGTTTCAAATTGGATTCTATTTTAAGCCCTGTTATACATTTAGCTATTTATTAAGTTAAGGAAGAAAGTTATATTACGGTTTTGTTATTTCCAGCGATTTTTGTCATATTTAAGTAATCAAGTAATTTATTTCTTTCATGTAGTACATAGGATCTTACAAAATAAATGCATCATATGTACATGAGCCCCTTAAGGGCATGGAAATTTTGTCAAATTTTTAAAACACATTGCACGTAGAACCGATGGTGGTTGGGGCAGAAAGGTTCTCAAGTGGCGGTACCGTAACGGAAGGCACAGCGTGGGTAGGCCCCTCACAAGGTGGACTGATGACTTGATGAAGGTCGCAGGAGTCCGCTGGATGCGGGTGGCGCAGGACCGGTCATTGTGGCAATCTTTGGGGGAGGCCTCTGTTCAGCAGTGGACGTCTATCGGCTGATATGATGATGATGATGATACATTTAGCTATTTATAAAGCTGAGAAAGAAAGCAAGTATACGGTTTCGTTATTTTCAGAGATTTTTGTCATTTCTTAAGGCGAGGTAGGCGTAGAATTCCCGTATGTTTTTTTCAGTTTTCTCAATAATACTACTTCCTTATGAGGTAAAACTTATATATGTTACATTTGAGAACTTGATCTATCGCGCATTGATTAGTATTAAGTATTTAAACAAACTTCGCCCTAAAAAAAACGATCCCAAACATAGGTCTAATCTCTGCATGAAAACTCATTTTGCTAAGAAACTACATAACTTTACCAAGAAAAAAATATATCAGAAGAAACGTCAAAGTCTGTGTCAACGATTAACAAGAAGAAATCATTAATATTGTAAGAATTATATTTCATCTTACAAAATATGTGAAATTATTCTCCCGGATCGCTCCTGCTGTCATCTTTCAGTCCCAATCGGGACCTGTTGGAGGGAGGACGTACGTCAATTTTGCGCACCGCCTGTCGTCAACCAAACTATCTTTAAGATTGGTGTGATAACACATAAAAAAATGTTATCATCACTGGGGCTTCGGAGACTGAATAAACATAAGTGGTGAGTGACTAAATTAATAGAATTATGTTATTCAATATTTTAAACCAAAACAATAACAAACATATTACACAGTATAGATAAAAACAGTAGGATGACTACTGGTGATAAGACCATGACACATTTTGACATGACGAAAATAGTGAAATAATTAAGAATGGTACCTACTCGTATCTATTAAAAATAGGATTTCATATCCATAATAGTTCGTTAGCATCCAATAAAATTTTAAAAACACAATTTATTTTGGAATTCGAATTATTTTATGAAATGTTTTGCAAGCAGTCGCACTATATTGATTTAAACTTTCACGACTATCAGTATCACTCATATTTTAAATACAAACGGGTCCTAATCGCGTAAACTTACGTTTAATTATATCCTGACGTTACACCCGTGGTCGCAGGCAGACATTAGTATCAATAAAATACTACTAATAATATACTATTAATTAAAAAAATTATGGAAAATAATGCGAATTGTTACGAAACATACCGAGAATTAGTACATTTCGATTCAAGTGCGAAAAAAATTGGGTACTAAAGGAGTGGAGATAAATTAAAGCACGACCGAAGGGAGTGCTTTAAATCGACACGAGTTACGAATTTCGTTTCCGCACGTGTATCGTACGACGTTTTTCAGTACATATGGCCCTCCGAAGATTTTGACCTGACGTAAAATGAACCACTTCTCGCACAAGCGCGTAAAAATGCGCAATCTGTACTGAGAACTAAGCTTTTCATAAAAAAATTGAATGGAAAAATATACGAATGACTAAAGTTGCTATAGGGAATAGCGCCCACTATGTTACATTTGCATGAAGGGTAAATTAAAAAAATTTAAAAAAATTGAAAATTTTACTTGATAAATGTGATCTATTATCTATACCAATGATATGGTACATATTTATTGTAACGGTGAAAAAGTAACCCTGTATAATAACACAGATAAACTTGACCATGTACAGTGATCGTACTAATAATGTGGATGACGTTAAATCACCTATAGAATATTTTCAAAAAATATTTTTACTATTACTATTTTTACTAAAACGAAAGTGTCATTTGAAATAAGTAAGTTGAGTACATAATGCCGTTCTTTTACTAATGTTTTAAAATACACAATTGAATGTCGAATTTACAAGAATATTGTTATAATTTACCCTTTTTGGAGATACGTGACAAAAACATGTACGTGCTGTGATCAAAACATACTTAACATAGAACCAACATTCAAATGCATTTTGGAGATAACACAATATATCAGAAATATAGAGCCAAAGAAAACGCAAATAGTATTAAAGACTCTATCGTTTATTATAAATACAAGTTTAACCTGGTCTAACTTTTGAAATATGTATTATTTTGCGTTTCTATGTTCTGAGTGTATGGTGTGTATGTAAGTATGGCTACTTTCCAAATTGTTTCTTTTAGTGGCTTTATCGTGCTTAAAATATTGCCTATCAAACGTATTTCGGACAAACCTATACAGCTGAATGTAATACTATTTCAGCGACTCCATGGTACTATTTTAAGAAGCAATAGGTCAAGATGCTACCCGAGTATATTATCTAAACGGAGTCTTCATGATTCCCCAATCAGGCATACACAAATAAAATGTGGTGGATTTTATGTTTTACATAAAATCGGATTTTTACACAACGTTTTAGATGCCCTTCACTTTCTTATGCGTGCGAGAACAGCGAAGCAGCTATAAGAATCAGCCATACATAAAATCCTTAATGAAACACCATAGGCTTGATCCATAGTTAGAACAGGTAGATATAAATGCTCCTTGACAGTTATATTAGATGTCAAAGTCAAAATACACGTAAGCTACATACCATATTCTCTTTAAAGTATCCTTTCACAAATTCAGGTCATTTTTTTGGGCAATATAAGAGCTATGGCAATATCTAAATGTTTGACATTACGAAGCACATGAAAGCTTGTCTTTCAAAGTACGATTTTTTTGTGTGTGATGTCGTCTTTTTCGCAAAACGTAAATTTTCTTGTAATAAATACTTGTCCGAAATATTTTTTTATTACTCAGGAGATCAGGATTTTGGATTGGGTTAGTTGTGTCTAATCCAGATGGTTTACGTCGAGTTTCTAGGATGAAATGTGTACCTTATTAAAGCAGTAATTAGACACATGTATGTTTTTACATAAACATGTAATATAATAAATTATGGCCAAGTAAAGTCGTATTTATAATAAATGATACACCCTTTAATATAGGCCTCACAAATTTTATGATAGCAGCAAGCCCTGGGTGTAACTACAAAATACAATCAATACATCTTTCATCCTGTATAAATGTAATGGATTTACTCGCGATTATTATATTACTTTGTGAAATATGCAGCACGGAAGCTTAAATAAAAGCATTATCCTATAATGCAAAACGTTATTTTTGCGTCATCTGCATGATTAGATCGACCCCTGATCATCATGTATAATTATATACTTTTTTCGTGGACAGTCCTAATATCAAAAATTTTGAAAATCAGCATGTTTGCATCATTTTTATGAAATTGTACGCCTGATACGCATTATAGGACCTCGGATCTATAACGAGTTTCGTATTAAATATTAATGGGATAGTCTCGCATCCGTGTATTTTCTAAATTTACCGTCTACTTTACGAGCCCCGAATGTTCTCGTCCAGTTAGACAGTTTTTCGAGATTATCCCGTTCATCCGGGGGAAAAGGTTTAGAGACAAAACCTTCACTATTCAATAGTAGTACTAAAATAGTTTCTTTGAGTATAAAATATTTGGACTTAATAAATCAGAATTAAAAAAAACTATTTTACGAGAGGTATTTTTTAAATTTTTTTCCACAATTTTTAATTTTGTAAATAATCAATGAATGTAAAGAACGCCATTAATATTAAAGACGACATGGTACACCTGATGCACTGCGAATTTCGCGTCAAGCTTATAAGCGCGGAATTACGGTGGTGAACGAAAATATAATTTAGACACTGGTTTGTTAAAATCGATTTATTAAACAACAAAAGCGTACTTCAGATTGTTGTGTCTCTTGAAATGTAGTACATTAACCATGACTAACGTTCATACAATTTATCATTAGCATAAAGTTGCCGTGTGGTGACGGCAGTAAGAATACATTTGTCACCACCCCAACTCCTCCTGCGGGTGTCGTAAGAGTCGACTAAGGGATTACAGTGTCACTGACCATTCTACAAGATTGATGATGGGCAGCAGCGTCATCATAGTGGACACATTACTGCGATCGCCAATCCGCTTGCCCAGCGTGGCGATTATGGGCATTTACCTCCTAATGCGTCTATACGCATAGTTGATAGGAGAGGCCTACGTCCAGCAGTGGACTAACATAGGCTGATGATGTGATCATTTTTAAAATATTCAAAAATTTGTAAAAATTGTTTCGAACTAGACGAACTCCATTGCATCGGGGCTCGTACACATGGCTTGCTAGAGCTTGCCAGATTATAAATTAATCACTTATATTATTATTATGTTACACTATGTCGTTTCGATTCACACTAGTCACATAGTTGTAGTACTGTAAATATTTTCACTATGAGTATTACAGTATCACGTCATCATTGACGGCGACTGTCACGGGTATTAGCGGAGGCTGGATGACTCTTAAAACTAGCGTTGAGAGGTCAAAGAATATGGCCTTAACACTAAATCTATAATTATACATTGCACGATGAACCGATGGCGGTTGGGGCAGAAAGGTTCTCAAGTGGCGGTCACGTAACGGAAGGCACAGCGTGGGTAGATCCCTCTAAAGGTGGATTGATGACCTGGTGAAGGTCGCAGGTGTCCGCTGCTGCATGCGCTAGCTTCATAAAACGCACTCGAGTTTCATGGCCTAAGTTTCATTAAAAAACAAACTCTAAACAATATAATTACACTCTAAATGATGTACTTTAATGAGACAACTTTCTAATTAAAACCATATTACTTTTATTTGTATTGTCACGTTTTGATGAGACAATTTTGTGGCTTTGTTCAACTCTGTTTTGTTTTTATAGTAATGGTATTTCTTTAGTTATTACGAAGTCCATAAACAAATGGGTAATTATTATATTTTAGAAGGTAATTTTTTATTTACCGGACAAATTTTAGAGGGTACATTTTAAGGTCGTATTGATGAATGTTTACTATGGGACCGACATCCAGTTTGAGAAAATTCCATACATTTCCACCTACTAATATCTCAAGTATAAGTTCAACAATACGAGCTCAGAATGAATCGCCTAAAGTATGCCCGGTGAATAAGACCTCGCCCTCTATTTTAAAACCTGAAACCGAAAATAATTTCGTATAATTGGTTGGTGAAAGCTTACTTTATCTCAGCCCATTAAACGTTGAATCCACGGCACAAATAACAGAAGTTCTGGAACTCATTACCGAAGTGGTTAATCCGAGGTTACAGAATCAAGTCATTACCATTACACTGCCGAAACTGCTTGTAGTTTGTGGAGTGAGGATTTTGTTGACGTGAATGAGGTTTTTCTAATTTTGGCGAATTGGTGAAGGAAAACTACCAAAGAATAGGACTGTGAGGCATGAAACGAAAGAATATTGATAATATCATGTCTATTGATGACCGTATGCTGACGGCAGTAAGAACATGAACAGACATTTATCACCACCCCAACTCTTCCTGCAGGTGTCGTAAGAGCCGACCAAGGTAATGAAGTGTCACTGACCATTCTTTAATAGGAGATTGATGATGGGCAGCAGCGTCATTGTAGTGGACACATTATTGCCATCGCTATACGATTATGGGTATTTACCTCCTAATGCGTCTATATGCATAGTTAATAGAAGAGCCCTACGTCCAGCAGTGGACTGAGATAGGCTCATGATGTGAGGTTAAGAGGGTTGCCTTTTTAAATTTATGTTACCAACCGTAACCTCATCAATGGTTCTAATGGAAGACCAGTGCTGGACTGTATTTATAGCCCAGCAATATGCTGGATTGGAGACTATTTTGAGGCACTTCATTTTTTATATTCAAATTCAAAATTCTTTATTCCGTTAACAGGTTGTACAAAAAATTACAAGGATTGGTTAAAATTATTTGCGAAATAATCTGTGGCACCGCTCTTTCAAATTTACATGTATATATTAAACTAATATGTTAATGTAACTTATATTGTAAATGTAACTTATATTATATTGTGTCACAAATAAATGACTTCTTTCTTTTGTTTACGATTTCTTTCTTATGTATCGAAGAGAGCACGTTCCGAAGTTTTGATGGGATTTATTTGTATATATCAAACATATTTATTTATATATTTATTTTCAAAACTAAAATGTATGTACATGGATTAAATCTAACTAATCTACTTAACCTAACCTATATCAAAGATTGGCCCTTGTGGTATTGTACCGAGGATAATGGCGGCATTTCCTCGCTGTATTGCAATACTGATGCGTTGTGCGAGGAAGTCGCCAGCTCTTCGGTCTTTAGTTACGTCAACCAGACGTTTCGCGATCTCAGCAAACAATTTGCGTGCGCTGGGGCCCCATGAACCTAAAGTTTCTACGCCAAACGGTACAAAATCGCACTATATAAAACATATTGTGCGGATATTCGCGGTGTTACTTGGTCGCAGGGAGGAATCAATCGTGAATGGAACGACAAATGAATTCTTTGCATGAATAAAACGCCTGTTTCCTCTTAATCTTCTTAGTCAATGTTATCTCGAAATTCTCCAGTTAATCCATTTCAAGGGGATTGTTACAATTCTTAAGACTTAAGCCGAGTGTAAACTCGGCTTTATGCTTTATTGTCATTAATTATACCTGGTTTAGCTTCTTTTATTCGACGGTGTAAAGCCGCCCTTTGTTTGACAGCTAATGTCAGTAGGTTCATTAAGATTTTGGGTAAAAGTGAGAAATTTCATTAAAACTGAGTATTAGGTTAATCATTCATTACCTATGAATTTGTGTTATCTTTCATATAGTATAAACCGCATAGTATGCATAATTTTATAAAGGGGTTTTTTTATACAAATTATATAGGTAGTTTTTGTATTAAGTATTCTAAATAGGGTATTCATTAATCGTAATTTTTAGGGTTCCGTAGCCAAAATGGCAAAAACGGAACCCTTATAGATTCGTCATGTCCGTCTGTCCGTCTGTCCGTCTGTCACAGCCGATTTACTCGGAAACTATAAATGCTACAGTGATGAAATTTAGTACGAATATGTGTTGTATGGACCGCTACAAAATTATGATACTAAATTGTAAAAAAAAACCATTGGGGTGGGGGCCCTCCATACATGTAACTGAGGGACAGAATTTTTTTTTGTGTTGTATATAAGCGTGTGGGGTATTAATAGAAAGGTCTTTGAAAATGATATGAAGGTTTATACATCTCATTTTTATTTAAGCAAATCGTTTTCGAGATATCAGCTCTCAAAGTCTGAAAAATGTGTCCCCCCCCTCTATTTTTTAAACTAAGCGAATTAAAATTCTAAAAAAAAATATATGTTATGCACATTAATAAATTCTATCAACGATTTTTGGTTTGATTAAATTATCTCTTATAGTTTTTGAGGTAGGTTGATTTAACTATTTTTTTTTATAATAAATTGATAATGGTACGGAACCCTTCGCGCGCGAGTCCGACTCGCACTTGGCCGGTTTTTTTTTTGGTTTCGTTTTTGTTCGTTAGTATAACTTTAAAAAAATATGTATATTTTATCATATTTTACACATAGTACACAATAAAAGAATCTGTCATTATTTAGTAAGCTACGTTGTCACTTTTTTCAAAACTGTACAATGTATATGTATAAATTAAATATAACTAACCTAACCTTCATTTAAGATGGGCCCTTGTGGCATTGTAGTCATTGTACAGAGGATGTTATTTTTTTTGATGCATTGTGCGAGGAAGTCGCCAGCTCTTCGGTCTTTAACACAGATGACATAGATCAAGCAAACGTATCTACTTAGCGTGTCAAATGAACTCAGTAAAATCTACTGAGTTGTCCATCTTTAATCGCAGCTTGCAGCTTTCGGGCGTCAAATTTTGTATGTTGAAGTGAACAAAAACATTAATAATGCCTCCTTAAGTAATATTAATTGCAACAACACAAAAAAATATGAATTTGAGTATTCATGTGCCTGAGACATATTTAAAATCATAGGCAAGTAACCACTTCAGTACAAAATCTGACACGCTCGGCCGCCATAAAAATGAATGAACTTGTTTCTTCTATCCAAATCTAATTCTGTGGTCGTTAATTAATGTCGACCAGAGGTTTCGCGATATCAGCAAACAATTTGCGTGCGTTGGGGCCCCATTATACTAAAGTTTCTACGCCAAACGGTACAAAATCGTACTCTTCGCCGAGGCCCTTATGTTTATTACGTTTTATAAATTCGGCATTTTCAGCCGCAGCGGTCGCCTTAAATGTAGTTCGTAGATACTTTCTTATTTGCCAACCGTTTGTAATTAATGTTCGTTTGAACTTGGTTGTAATCTGATATTTTTTGTTTCAGGTAAGTTTCAACGTTACCACAAATCTACATACGATATTTTATGAAACATTACTACGATGTGACCTTGTAAGTAAGCCTTTAGGACGTAATTAGAATTTTCTATCGATTTGAGTATCCGTATTGTGTTTTTTAAGACATTTTAATTTGGGTACTCGTATTGGGTTTGGGTTTTATTAGAAGTTAACTAGCCAGATGTATATATTTCTATTAATAAAAAGAAAGGAATATTGTACTATACCGGGTGATTAATCTAAACGGGTTACAGCAATTTATTCTTGGGAATACTTTAAATAAATTAATATTATGAAATAAAACTATGGAAACGGATAAACTCGCGTATATTAACCAATTTTATCTTCATTCCATCCGTTTCCATAGTTTTATTTCATGTGTAATCCTCGCGGTAGCCGAAGAAAATATTAAATTAATATCAATTGATCAATTTATCTTTCATTGAACCTTGACCTATTGAAAAATAGAATATTTTTTTGGTTATTGATTGTATTTGATCTGTATTATGATGGTCCCGCGTTTATCGATTTTAAGGTTCCATAGTAAACTAAGAGCCTTTAAAGTTTCGCCATGTCCGTCTGTCCATCTGTCTGTCTGTCCGCAGAATAGCTCATAGGCCGTTAGTACTAGAAATTTGCAACTTGGTATCTACAAGTATACCTACATATTAATCTCGCCGACAAAATGCTAGAATAGAATTTTTTTTATCGGGTACCTTTCTTACACGTAAGTAGGGATGATTTTTTTTAATTTGCTGTAATTATTTAGTGTATGGTGTCATTGAATTAGTCTTAGAAAAAGAATGAGGGACCCAACCGAAAGATTTTTTCTAAAATCAAAATTTTCGTATATAATCGCTTCAGAATGAAAAAAAATATGTCCCTCCCCCTTTTAATCCGTGGCTCTAAAAATATGAAAAAACATGAATTGAACTTATAGAATACTTTAAAATAAATCTATTTCGAACATGATTAACACAGCCGTTTAAAAAAAAACTACGTATTTGAGTTACTCATATAAATAGCGGAAAAAATCAAATACTAGTTTCGGAAATTTATTGAACTTTTGTTTTTTTTTTGGGTTTTGAAAGAAATAATCACTGTCATTCCTTCCATCTATTTCAATTGACGTTTTCTCGATGACATTACGTTTTTTTGTTAGTGAAAATAAGACCTAACAAAGAAAATATAAATAGAAGACAAAAAGTGGAATTTTTCATTCATTTTTTTCAGAAAGAATCCGAAAAAAACGAGCTAATTGGAAAAGACTATTCCGGAATTTTTCAACGCTAGTCAAAAGTATCGGATGAGATAGAAAAATGTCTATTGACCCAAATGTAACTAAAATTGAATCTCAAATTCTTTCAACTTGAAAACCATTTCCAATTTTTCTCATAACTCTTCGTTTTCGATCTAAAATTGAGAGGATCATAAATACTTGTCATAGGATCCAATGGGTTCACGTCACGCGCGAAGTTTCGAGTGCCGGCTGTCGAATCGACGCGTTCTGATTGGTCGGTGCTTGTGACAATTTTGATGGTTGAAAGGATTACTACCACAGCCATTTTACACGGCAAAACAAAACACTGTCGTAATGTATCCAGTTTATCCAGTTCTTTTGCCATATACATTCACATACTTCTGTACAATACGAGTATAATCTGGGTTAAATATTTCATTTTCATTTCTTTTCATTTATTCATTAAACAATATACATTGCATTTGAGCACATAAAAAAATATTTAATTAATTAATAATTATTTATGTTAAGTATCTAACTCTACTGTTGAGAATTTATATGTCAATAATACAATAACGTGTCAAGTATAGAAATAAAACAAATTAAATTAAATTAAAATTAAATTATTAGGTACAGTAGTACAGACTGTACTGCATAAATGTTTATGCCTACATTTTTTTAGTATAGATACTTAAATACGTACACAGCCATAACCAAAGGAAGAAATATTTGAGATAAATAAATACAAAAATAATGCCCTCGTCGAGATCCAAACCGGGAACCTCCTTCGTAAGCAGGGTCACTACCAACTAGGCTACGGAGGCTGACAAAAACTTGACTTTATGCATCAACAAATCAAGTTGACAGTCTAATTTTTCTTTATTAATTTCATTAATATATTATATATCATAATACCAAAGAAAAAATACTGAAATTTACCAACAATTCATTTCATCATTTTCAGAAAATTACCTTTTTGACCCCGATAACTATGAAAACCTTTGTGAATACGTCAAAGTTTCGAAATCAAATTTCAAGCAATTATTCGTTTAATTATTTATTCAATCAAAGGTCACATGTCCATATTATTGCGAGCAATGACGCACATTTGTCCGATCCTTGATAAAAAGTTTAATTCTTCAAATTTCCATACACAAACCCAGGTTGTAAAATGGCTATTATCTTTAACGGGATCCCATTAAATTGTAAAAACATTCGTTGCGGGATTTACGCAGAATACTCAAGTAGATTTGTTGTGTCATCCCTTGAGAGCCTTTAGGCTTATGCGACGTAATTCCATTTGCGTTTTTCGGTTTTAAGAACGAATAGAAAAATGGGTTCTAGCAAACAATTTTACATGAGTAGTAAAAGGCCTTTAGCTACTTATGTAAAATTGTATTCTGTTTAACAACCTTTGGAAGTAGAAAAGGTAGCAAATTTAAAAAATGTATGTAAGGTGGAAATACTCGTGCGCAACATATCAACAGAGAATATTTATTTGAATCACGATATTTTGCTCATATATAAACTGTATCTACAATATATAATAATTGTAATCTACATAAAGTATTGTCATGTGCTTTGCGAGAGGAGTTTGTTAGTTTTGTTAAATAGTATTATTTTATATGGTGAAAATATCAAAAATTCTCAAAATTACAAATTCTTCTCTCTTAGTCAACTCCATTGTATGAGTAAGCGTCAGGTGCTTTTGCTGGCAGTCCCAATAGATGGCACTTCAGTACAGATTTCAATGTCACATATTGGGACATTGGAAATAGTAACACTCAGTCCTAATAAACGTCTTAAAATTATGCAAATAATGTAGATATAAGCATACGTATATTATTTCAAAGTTGGGATATGAAGCATTAAGGGTACATACATTGATCATCGTTGAAATGCCCTAATAGTTGATTTTATCTTATCGATGGCAACTAGCTATAATGACGAGTATTGGTACAGCGTCGGGTACTAGTACTTCCACCTTAAGTGCGCTTTGTTTATCACTCACAGAAATATTTGTATTTGTTGCCCTTGTTCACTCTTAAAAGTTGTTACACAAAATTTAACTTCGTGCCACACAAATTATAACGTTCAATTTTATTTTCATTGAAGGTCTTTAACTGAGAATAATTTTTTTGTAATCATCATCATCATCATCACATCAGCCGAAAGACGTCCACTGCTGAACATAGGCCTCCCCCAAAGATTGCCACAATGACCGGTCCTGCGCCACCCGCATCCAGCGGACTCCCGCGATTATTATTTTTGTAATATAACCACCCAAAATCTTAATAAATAATGACAAACATTTTCAAACGAACCGATGGCCGTTGGGGCGGAAATCGATTGGCTACGTACCGGAAGGCGTAGCGTAGATAGACCCCACACAAGGACTGAGGACCTGGTGAAGGTCGCAGGAGCCCGCTGGATGAGGGTGGCCTAGGACCGGTCATTGTGGAAATATTTGAGCCTATGTTCAGCAGTGGACATCTTTCGGCTGATATGATGACGATGAACTTTCAAACAAGGGGACACTTCGACAATGAAATTTCTTTGTCTGTAAAGCCCTAAAAATTAACTTCCCTTTAATCCCTTGAACCGTCAAATCATGAACTAAATGAAAATATCAAGAGAGGCGTTTTCAGTTTAATTATTACGCGAAAAGCGGCTCTATAAATCAAGTTGTCAGAATAATCCTGAAACGACTGTTCTGCTGGTACGACAGTGTATTTATTATGGACAGTATTTTAATTTTGAATCTGTTTCTGAACGAATCATTCATACTACTTTCATTCTATACTCTTCCATTCGTTCAACTCACTCTCTCATCTCGAACCTCTAAAACGTGTGCACAAGCTCTGTAACTAATTTATTAAAAAACTCTGAAAATATAGTGATACTTTCTAAAATAAGTTATTTCATTATCCACCAAACATAATGGTGCCGAAACCAGTGCAGTTCGTGTAAAATCTTGCTAGTTTGTGAAAATATCAACCCACGCCGCGTGTGAAGTGCCAGTCGGACAATTCCCAATCGCGACCTCCTAATCGAAAATATCCAAGCCAAGACACATTGAAAGTGAAAAAGTTTTCAAAATAAAGAAAATCAAGCGATATTTTCGAAATCGTATATCAAAAGTCGCAATTCAGTTGGGCATAGAAACATATTTTTGCCGACATCGCCATTTTGTCAAGTTGTTCAATCTCAAATCTTAACTCAAGGCCAACGGACGACGGGGAACGAACAAATTGGAGCCATCGTTCAATTACTCCCATTCTGTCAATGTCACAACTGACAAGTGACACAACTGACATTTCATGCCATCGTCTTCCCTCCACACTTGAGATTAATAAACAAAAACATGGGGCAAAATGAAAACGAAATTAAGAAACTCAAAGCACAAATAGCGTGGTGTAAAGGCTACACAACGAAAGTAGAAAGGATTTTAAACGAGCAACCGGAGACTTTGGATCACGAATCAGCTAAAATCAGATTGGAGAAACTTGAAGTCAATCTTAGGAAGTACAATGACTTATCACTGGAGCTAGCCATCTTAACGGACAAGGATACCGATGAAGACTTCGAAGAAGAAGACGAGCTTGAAGAGCGAACCATAAACGTGATGGCGAGATTAAGGAAGCTAACCTCTAACAAGATGTCATCGTCATCGTCCGACAACACGAGCATGACGAGCCATCATGGTGGAGTGCGTTTACCGGAAATCGAAATACCTACATACGACGGGAAGGACTACACAAAATACGTAGCGTTCATGGAGCTCTTTGATGCGGTGATAGATTCCAGTGAAAAACTTAGGCCAGTGCAAAAACTGTTCTACTTCAAAAAGTATCTCAAAGGTGAAGCGTTAGCTTTAGTTGAAGGACTTCCTATAATTAGTGAATCATATAGTAAAGCTAGGGAACTAGTTAAGCTACGTTATGACAATAAATTTCTTGTAATAACTAGTCACATTCAGGCTCTGTTGGACAGCCAACCCATTGTGAAAGGAACAGCCAGCAACCTAAGGGATCTCATTTCAAATACAAGACAGCACATAAGTGCACTCAAAGCCTTAGGGCAGCCTATAGAGCAATGGGACTTAATCATATTAACAATTCTTTTAAAAAAGGTGGATCAATTTTCATGTCGAGCATATCACCAGGAGAGAG
Organism: Thaumatotibia leucotreta; assembly: GCA_025490895.1. Classification (NCBI taxonomy): domain Eukaryota; kingdom Metazoa; phylum Arthropoda; class Insecta; order Lepidoptera; family Tortricidae; genus Thaumatotibia; species Thaumatotibia leucotreta. The sequence continues at coordinate 23,559 of JALPQI010018100.1, forward strand.
AGAGCAGCAGGATGCCAAGTCTAGAGGATTTGCTGTCATTCTTGGAAAAAAGAGCCAGCAGCTTTGAAGAAAGCCAACAAGCAGAGGGTAAGTCACATACATATACTAATAAAAATATCAAAGTTTGCAATGTGGCCAATGTCTCATTACCGTCATACTTATGCTGCAAGGCAACAACACATAAATTGTTTCGTTGTCCAACTTTTGCAGCACAATCACCCAATGAAAGAGTGGAGTTTGCTACCAAACACAAATTATGCAACATATGTTTAGGTATGCACAATAATAAATGTAAATATCATTTCAAATGCTCCACCTGTCAAAGTAAGCTTCACAACACATTATTACATAATGAAACTGTGCCAAATGTTGTCAGTTGCCATGCTAATTCACACAATGCTGCAATAACTGAACTACTGCCGACCCTTAAGGTCAAAATTTTCAGTCAAGATAAAAAGTCATTCATTACAGCAAGAGGGATGGTTGATTGTGGTAGCCAAGTTTCATTTATGACCAATAAGCTTGCCAAAGCATTAAACTTACAGCCAATAAGCAGGAACCTTAATGTTTCTGTCTTAGAATGTCAATATAACAATAAAAAGATGGCTGTCAATGCAAAATTTGAGTCTCTCATTTCTAATTACAGTTGTGAAGTGACTTGTTCATTAGTGGACAAAATAACAATACAATTGCCCCAACAAAAAGTGGATACAAGAAACATCATAATACCGGAGTCTGTTGTACTAGCAGACAATGATTGGTCAGTTCCGGGTGACATTTCATTCTTGTTATCTGCCAGCACATTTTTCAAAATAATGTTGCCTAGCAAATCCCAAATCTCAAATACACAATTATATCTGATAGGTACAGAATTTGGAACAATTATATCTGGTGACATTCCATGCAATGATATAATAAATACTTGCCACCATGTTTCTTTACATGTGGCCAATGACAATTTAGAGCACCTCCTAACAAAGTTTTGGGAAACTGAAATTGTGCCTGAAATGAAATCGGAGGTTACAGTGAAGCAAAACTCTTGTGAAGCCGAGTTTCAGCACTCGGTACAGTTAAAAGATAACAAATTTCAGGTATCTCTTCCTCTTTCTCTGCCCATGGATCAACTCAATCTTGGTAATACTTTTCCAATTGCAATAAAAACCCTTAATTGTATTGAAAAACGATTTCAAAAGGATCAAACCTTGCATGAAAGGTACAAGGAATTCATAAATAAATATTTAGAGCTAGGTCATGCTAAGGTGCTACCGCTAACAAGCTCCAACAAACAGGAACTGTATTTCATGCAACATTTGCCTGTAATTAGAGAAGACAGAAAAACAAATAAGGTTAGAGTTGTGTATAACGGAAATACTAGGGCGGGCAAGCAATATAATAGTCTTAATGATGTCCTTCTTAATGGCCCAAAAGTTCAAAAAGACCTGTTTGATATTTTAATATCATTCAGAGTTCACAAATATGTAATGATGGCTGACATTCAAAACATGTACAGGGCTATCAAAATAGATCCTAAGTTTCACCACTTGCAGAACATCTTGTGGCGCAATAACAACAAGGAACTAATTATTATTCAATTACAGACAGTGACCTATGGGTTAAAAAGTTCGAGTTTCCTCGCCACAAGATGCCTGAAGGAGCTGGCAACAAGGTATGAAGCTGAGCTTCCTAAAGCAGCGGAGGTAATCAGCACTGCCATGTATGTGGATGATGCCCTCTTCGGAGCAGACTCCATTCAAGAGTCAATGGAGGTAAGAGATCAACTTATTACTCTCTTGTCCCATGGGGGTTTCCACCTGCACAAATGGGCAGCCAATGATCCCAAGCTGCTGTTAGGCATATCACCTGAGTACCACTATGCTGATGAGCTCGTGCTCATCAGAATTTCTGCAAGATCTCTGGAAGCTAAAACTAGACTGGAGCTCTCCAATACCCGAGCCATTTTTAAAGAAATGGACCAAATTTTACAAAGAAGTATTGGAGATGTCAACTTTACAAATACAGCGACATGTAATGTCTAACAGAGACCATGTAGAAATTGTTGGGTTCTGTGATGCATCGTCAAGATCTTATGGTGCATGTATTTACATAAGATCCTTTCAAAATGGACAGGCATCAATGAGGTTACTGTGCAGTAAATCTAAAATTACTCCAATTAAAAACGAACTTACAATTCCAAAATTAGAATTAAATGCAGCAGTACTACTGGCCAAATTATGTAATAAGGTAAAATCTATACTGTCAAATGTAAAAATAAATGCCAGTTATCTACTGTCTGACTCAAATGTAACATTGTGTTGGATAAAATCAATAAAAGAAACATTGCCTGTATATGTCAAAAATAGAATAAATGTCATTAATAATTTAACTACTGATAGCACATGGTGTCATATTGGTGGAACAACCAACCCGGCTGATGTTTTGTCACGAGGTTGCAGTGCGCTTGACCTTGCAAAAAATGACTTATGGTGGCACGGGCCATCTGACTATCTGAATCCTAACTACCATCCACAGTCACTAGCTATCCAGGACTGCGCAGAGTCCACTGAGACCGTCAGCAATCATCAAGCCTGCTTGGTTGCTGCACCAGTAGAACCAGAACTACTGAATAAATACTCATCATGGACAAAATTGCAAAAAGTAATTGCTTGGATATTAAGATTCTATAACAATTGTAAAAGCTCTAACCATAAACTTAAAGGTAATCTAACTGTATCTGAAATGCAGCAATCTAAATACAAAATCTTGTCAGTCTTGCAGCATGAATATTTCAAAGAAGAAATAAAATGTATTAAAAATAAAATTCCAATTAAAAGCAATTTAAAAAATTTAGTGCCATTTCTAGATGCTAATAATGTATTAAGGGTAACAGGACGACTGCAAAATGCAAATATTTCATATGGGCAAAAGCATCCAATTATATTGCCTAAAAAATGTCATGTTACCAGCTTAATAATCCAATATGAGCACAAAGCTTTATTACATGGAGGATTAAAAGATCTTATGAGCAGCTTGTCGCGATCATATTGGATTATTAACTGCAACAAAGAAATATCCAAAATAATTGGAAAATGTATTATCTGTTATAAACTTAAATCTCAAGCTGCCTCACAGCTAATGGGGTCTTTACCCTATGACAGAGTAAATGAGGCCAAAGTATTTGATGTTGTTGGGATAGATTACTGCGGGCCCTTCAGCATCAAGCAGTCTTCAATAAGAAGAAGCATTGTTACAAAGGGTTATGTTTGTGTCTTTGTATGCTTTGCCACTAAAGCAATCCATTTAGAGTTAGTTTCAGACATGACCACCCCAACCTTCATAGCTGCATTGAAAAGATTTACAGCTAGGCGTGGCATTCCAAGCAAGATTTTTTGTGACAATGCAAAGACTTTCATTGGAGCTGATAACTCCCTTAAGGAGCTTTCAAATTTAAGTTCCAAGGAACACCATGATTGTGTTATTAATTTTGCATTAACCAAGAACATAGAGTTCCATTATATTCCTAGTTACTCGCCTACATTTGGAGGTCTCTGGGAGGCAGCTGTGAAAAGCTCAAAAAAAGCATTTTAAACGAGTCATAGGTAACAGTTCTTTCACTTATGAGGAATTTAATTCTATAATCATTAGTACAGAAGGAATACTTAACAGTCGTCCCATAACACAAATGTCTAGAGATCCCACAGATTTTACATACTTGACGCCCGGCCACTTCTTAATTCAAAGACCGATTAATGCCTTACCTGAACCTGACATTACCTCAATCCCTCAAAACAGATTACGATTGTGGCGCCGTTGCACTCAAATGCAGCAGCATTTCTGGAAGGCTTGGCATAAGCAATACCTAACACAATTAAATAATCGGCCTAAGTGGCACAATGTTCAACCAAACGTAGAAATCGACAATTTAGTGCTTCTCAGAGACATCAAATGCAATCCCTTGCAATGGCCTGTAGCAAGAGTAGTTAAGGTTCATTATGGTGCTGACAAAAAAGCAAGGGTTGTTGATCTCAAACTTTCTAATGGCAGGACTACAAGTAGAGCCATAAATAAGATTAGTATTTTACCTATTTATAAGTAAATGTGATAATATTCTAAGAATGTTAAATACTTATTAATGTATATTTTGCACTGAGTTAAGAAATTTAAACCTTAATTAACTTCTAAGTGTTTTAAAGTTTAGCACATTTGTTAACTGTATAACCAAATTGAAATGTAATTCTGCATTAGTCCTTGGACTTCTTGATTTAAATTAATTAAAAATATTGTAAAATCCCCATAACCCTGCCCGGGGATTATGTTTCTGAACGAATCATTCATACTACTTTCATTCTATACTCTTCCATTTGTTCAACTCACTCTCTCATCTCGAACCTCTAAAACGTGTGCACAAGCTCTGTAACTAATTTATTAAAAAACTCTGAAAATATAGTGATACTTTCTAAAATAAGTTATTTCATTATCCACCAAACAGAATCTATGTTTTTATTTATTGCAATAAATATGGCATCTCGTTTTTATCACGGTATTTTGGTAGGCTTACGTGGGGACATAGACCCAACACATAGAGTCCGTATTGAGAAAATTTGTGCTGTAAAAATAATCGTAATTTTTTTATATATCAATTAATTTAAAATATTTTTTAATAACAATTAGAACCCCGTAGTTTCAAAAATAGAGTCGAGTGCTAATAATCTCAATAATGGTAAATTTTAACAAAGTTATTTCTTAAAATCTTTACTTTATTTAAACCCACACGCGTATGTAAGGCAAAATATGGTGTACACAAAAATGCTCAAAAATATGTTCCAGAGCACGCCAGAAGATTCTGCTTTTGACAGACGGATAAGTGGACAGACGGACATGGTGAAACTGTAAGGGTTTACTACGGATCCTTAAAAGGATCCTAAAAAGTAAATAAATAAATATCTTCGAACATCTTACACAAATCAACCTAGTCCCACGGTAAGTTCAATTAAAGCGTGTAATGTACTAGGCGACGATACATATAATAGATAGATACATATAAATACTTACATACATAGACAGGCAGTCATGACCAAGGAACAAATATTTGTGTTAAATAAATACACAAATAATGCTACGGAGGCACTAGGCTACGGAGGATAAAATTTGGAAGTTAAGATACTGGCTTGCAATTTTAGTATGGCCAGTTGTATGGAGCTCAGCTGAAAGTGATGGGGATTTGGCTAGCCGGTAATTTAGTGTTTAGCACGTTCATTAATCTTAGCAATACCTGTTTATACGGACTTGGTTCGTTATTACAATGACAGGAAATTTTTGTAAATATAAACTACAAGTATATAAGGTCCTAATATATTAGTTGCAGATATTTTAACACATGATACTTCACATTAATATAATTAACTTTAAATATGAATTAAGACATGTTTTCATGTAACTTTTTGATTTAATTTTCCTAACAAAAAAATTAATTACAATTTCGTCTAAAAAAAATCATCATGTGCATTATCACATGTCACAATAACACTGTCTGTCATGTCATCCATCAAACGACACAATCCAACGGAAAATAACATGACATTGACAATCAAGTATTTAATTTATCGACGTGAAGTGGCCAGTTCCAGTTAAGTGGTACGTAAAAGAGGTACTAGAATCTGTTTAATGAGTTTTCATTTAATAATCACATAAACAGGGTAATTTTACGTATCAAATTTGTTTTTCAGTTTCCTCCAAAAAAACATCGTAAAAACTGTAATGTTTCACGGTTAAATACACTCCAGAGACCGAGTACTATCAGCTGTAAAAATATTTGCATCAAATAAATTAGGACCTTATATAGTGATCATCATCATGACATATGGAGCCGAGACACTTCTGGGTTAGATTTTTTTTTTTTTTTTTATACCACGTCGGTGGCAAACAAGCATACGGCCCGCCTGATGGAAAGCAGTCACCGTAGCCTATGGGCGCCTGCAACCTCAGTGTGTCACATGCGCGTTGCCGACCCAATAAAAATAACTTTGGCACAACAAAGTGGCTCCACTCCACCTGATCGTAAGTGAAAAGTAGAGCCCAAATCGCGGCGGCAACGAACAGGAGACAATCAGTAACCTGTTAGTTGCCACCGCCTTGCTGGCCTGCTAGATGCTGGTAAATACACCGGCTGACCCCGAAACACGGCAAACACGAAGGTAAGTCATTTCACGGGCGTTTACACCGAATGTACGGTGGTAGCCAACCAGGCGGGTACTAGTAAAAATACCCTACCACCGGCTGAGAAGCTGGCTACTCAGTATTTCCCTTAGTCGACTCCTACGACACCCACGGGAAGAGAGGGGCGGTGATTTTTGTATTCTTACTCCGTCACCGCACGGATAAAAAGATTGGCTCAGGACCGAGATGAATGGCGTACTAGAAGAGAGGCCTATGCTCAGCAGTGGGCGATAAATGGCTGAAATGATGATAATGATCATCATCAACCTATGATAGTCCACTGCTTGACGTAGGCCTCTCCTATTAACTATGCGTGTTTGCGTAAATGTCCATAATCGCCACGATGGGCAAGCGGATTGACGATCGCAGTAATGTGATGACGCTGCTGTCCATCATCAATCTCTTATCAAATAATGGTCAGTGACACTTCAATCCTTTAGTTGACTCTTATGATTATGACACCCCCGCAGGGAGGAGTTGGGGTGGTGATAAATGTATTCTTACTGCCGTCACCACTCGGCTATATATACTGATATGATGTGCTTATTTTAAGTATAGTTTGAGGTCTCCAAGCCGCTATGATTTAGACAAAAAATAAATTGTGTGTAAAAAACTACTTTTTGCTAAATACTGCATTTACGTTGAGTTCTTAAAGTGCATTCAGTCAAAACGAGCATTCGCTATTCTATCCCCCACTCTATGAAATCAACGAATCACGTTTTGTGTAACGATCGAATTTCGTAGAGCTTAGGGAGCGTTGGGTTAGAATAGCGAATGCTCGTTTGGTCTGAATGCACTTTTAGATTTACACACGTTATCGTGAAACACGCTCGCAAAAATATTATGTTATTTTTATGTTAATACTAATAAATAACAATAATTTTAACTAAAAATGCTATGGAACATCAGCCATATTTTGCTTACATTTTTAAGATTCTACTTTCGATTAGTATAAACATTTCCCATCTGATAGCGAGAAATAAAATCCCCGTTACACGATCTAGGACAATAAATCATGTTTTTGCGACTCTACATCCAGGCGACATGGCAATTTGTCTACAGTATGAACGCCCCCTTTTTTATGTAACCCTAGTACATGTGTTTTACATGTATGATCAAGGTATTGACTAATGTTTTCATCACAGAATTAGATTTGGATAGAAGAAACAAGTTCATTCATTTGTATGGCGGCCGAGCGTGTTAAATTTTGTACTGAAGTTGTTACTTGCCTAAGATTTTAAATATGTCTCAGGCCCTTGAGTATTCATATTTTTTGTGTTGTTTGAATTCATATTACTTAAGGAGGCATTATTAATGTTTTTGTTCACTTCAACTTACAAAATTTGACGCCCGAAAGCTGCAAGCTGCGATTAAAGACGGACAACTCAGTGGATTTCACTGAGTTCATTTGACACGCTAAGTAGATACGTTTTCTTGATCTATGGTATATGACATCTGTGGTTTTCATTCATACATACATACACACTTAGGTTAATCAGTTTTTTACTGTCTGTTATTACCATGGTTACGGTCGCCTGAGTCACGCTGGTTTTATGCAAAATTATACTACTTAAACTGTGCAAACACTCATTTTTCTGCTGTCAATAAGCCATTTATTTAATGGATCACCTACACATGGACTATCGTGCATGTTTGCATAATTTTGCATAAAACCATCGTGACTCAGACGACCGTAATCATGGCAATAACAGACAGAAAACAATTAATTTATATATTGACATGTCCAATTATTGTTTTATGATAAATCTGTGTTTTGTGCAATTTATAACGCATGTATTTTGTATGTTTAATATGTATGTTTAGCATTGTGGGTACTTTGGGTCCCCTGTAAACTCACAATGTACTTTAAAATAAAATAAAATAAAATAAAATAAATAAATTCACCCACAAAATATTATACACATTAAATAGAGTATGTTTTTTAACATTAACATTAGGCTAATAACGCCAAGACGCATAATCGCTATCTTATATCAATGAATGGTCAGTGACTTCAATCTCTTAGTCGACTCTTACGATGCCCGCGGAAAGCGTTCATCCATCATCCATCATCGGCCTATGATAGTCCACTGCTGGACGTAGACCTCTCCTATTAACTATGCGTATAAACGCAGTAGGAGGAAAATACCCATAATCACCACGCTGGGCAAGCGGATTGGCGATCGCAGTATTGTATCCACTATGATGACGCTGCTGCCCATCATCAATCTTTTATCAAATAATGGTCAGTGACACTTCAATCTCTTAGTCGACTCTTACGACGCCCGCAGGAGGAGTTGGGGTGGCGAAAATGTATTCTTACTGCCGTCACCACACCGCTGAAAGCGCAAAGATTTGGGGTGGTGACATTTGTATTTTTATTCTTATTGTTTATTCATAATTAAAATCT
>JALPQI010018101.1:0-19651 GCA_025490895.1 Thaumatotibia leucotreta
GCTATAGGTATCCATGATTGAGAATGCCTCATTGACATTACAAATAAACATGAAAATAATATGTTAATATTTGTCACCATCATGTAGTTACATCTAACTCAACCGAAATCAATAAACATAGAAACACGGTTCAGTTTTAAAGACAAATTATACTAATATAAGATGGGTCACTGGTCTGAAAATAAACGATTATTGTTATTAAAGACATTACGATACACGTTCGAATATTCATGGTACAATTGCCATCTGACATATCGGAGCGACTATTGGTAGGTACTCAGAAATATCTGGACCTACCTCTAAAATGATAGGTTGTTCTAGGCAAATATAGTCGTCTACAGCTTCGAGTGTAAAGTCTCCGATTGTAACGGGAGTTGGTGCTACATGGGAATTTGACATGTTTTTCGTCTTATCCATGTTCATCTTAAGACCAACTCGTTCGGGGGGCTCTCCTGAAGTCAGCGAGCATCGTACTCAAATCTTCCAAGATTACTCTCTAAAATATAATATTGAAAATTACTTTTAAGAGAACCCTCAAGATCTGGTCTTGGTCCAATATACTTTTTTTCTCATAAAAAACAATTCAGCAGGGATGTAAGGGGCTTCCCCGGCTCCGGTAAATCCCGGCCTGAGCGTGAGTAATGTCCCGGTTTAAGGACGGGATAGCCGCATTTATTTCATTTTTCCACTGAGCCACTCGGACTACCCTGGAATGAGTAGGATTTTTATTATCCTGCTTATTATGAATGTGGGATCGGATACCTTTCTTTAGTCCAGTTTGGATCAAGTAAAAGTGTGTTTTACTTGATATTTTCTTCGGTTGGCGTGATGATTACTCATGAAATAAAACTATAAAACGTATAAACTCACGTATATTAATTCAATGTTACTTTAACCCGACGTTTCGAACACTTTACAGGGTTCGTGGTCTATGGAGTAAAATTGATAAATAGATCTACCTCCATCAAAAATAAGAAAGATAAGTACATAACTACCCACAAAGAAAGTATACTAAACAAAAGAAAATATTTTTTAATGGGGTGGATGTACATATTAAATTAAATTTGCACATGAAGCTATTAGTTATTCATTACAAGTATCTATTTTCAAAATGAAGACAACAAACAAAATAAATAATCTGTAAAGTGTTGTGACGAAGTTAAGTTTAATGAACATACGCGAATCCGTTTTATAGTTTTATGTAGTTTTACTTAATTTATATAGTTTTTCTGGTTTTCGTTTGATTGCTTAATATTTTTTATGTAGGTACTTAATAATGCATTTCGTTTATTATTGTATGTAATGTATTCTTAATATTGTAATGTATTCTTAACCAATTTTAATGGAAAATGCTAGTCGCAAATTCACATTGCTGTATCAGGTTTTTTTGTGTCGTAGATAAAGTTATGTATGAGACTATGCATAATTACGATAACCTAGGCGTTATCACTCTCGTGTTCTATAATGAAACTCACCTGCGGTTCGTTTCGTAAAAACCACCACACTCGTGTCTTTCATTATACACCAGCCACATCAATAACTATTAAATGTCTGATACAATTATTCTTAAGTATATCCAAGATGTTTCATATTCCATTTTACAGAACCTCCGCAGTTTAATCCTTCAGTTTATACGATAAGCTCGTTCCAAACAAATCCCGCTTCCATTGTAAGCACGGATTAAAGGCACCTGATGTAGAATTATGTTCTTATCGTTTTAGATCTAGGTATCTCTATCAGGGGGCTTAATTATGAGGAGTAAGTAGGTATCGCCATCAGATATATCGTAGCGTCCCGAGAGTTCAAAAACATCTAAGCACGCCTTTATTGCCATTACACGCGTTCAAAATTTGTTCTCTCTACTACTCTAATCTACTATTGTAATGCACATCTACGTAATATAAAGCCTATAATGCATCTAAAATCCTCTGCATTGGAATTCAATAGGTATACTCTCACAAGTTTATTACGGCCAAAGTGAGGTGAAGTAAAGCTTGGCCAACAGCCAGTACCCTGTTACACGACGACTAACTTGCACTGCTGATTGATGTAATGCATTAATTCGTTATTGCTAGGCTTCTCAAAGGTAGATGTCACATACGTATAGTATACTTAGAAACGTAGAATTCTCATGCATCTTATACCTCATACAAAAAAAACAGAATAATTCAGAATCCACCAAATATATGGGAGGCGCAGGAGTAAGAAGAAACTCAGAGGTAGACTTTGAAGAAGAATCATTTATTTTATATTTACGCGGTGCGCGAGCGACCCGGAGGCCGGAGCCTCAAGGGTGACTCAACCAAATTTCTATTTTATTTATTATGCTGATTACAATGTCATACATTTAAATATACAATTTACCCGAAAGTAACCAGTAATGTAGAGGATTGTTATACAACCTCTACAGTACACACGAGTTTACAGATGAGTTACTGTGGTCAGGTGGCATATACGTATGATGGTCCCGTTTTATCCAATTATCGTGCTACGCGTCACTTTCGCACTTGCATACATAGGTACTTGTTAGAACGTGACGGCAAAGCTGACAAATTCTTAGGCGCGGGTACCATCATAAGCCCTACCATGAGATTCCGCTACTTTATTAACGCACGTTTAGTTTCTATCCATTTCATGGTAGAGCTACAGATGTGATTTTATGTTCAAAGCTCAACGTGAAAACAAGAGACTACTATACTATTTATATAAAATCCAGCGTTCGATGGATGGATCTAAATATTAGAAAATAATGAATGCTAAAATGAAGCGACGTTAACAATCCAAAAGGTAGTCGAATGATTGCAAGTGCCCTAAAAAGTGACAAAACTATGTTTTCTGAAAATTCTCTCATATAAATTAATTCTACTTGACTCGTTTTGAATATCTATAGGTAAACTCTGATAAGTTTATTGCGGCCAAAGTAAGGTAAAGTAAGGCTTGGCTGCCAGCCAGCGGCCTGTTACACGACTGTGAACTTGTCGCGTTGATTGATGTAATGTATTAATTCCTGGCTTGCGCCACTTTCCAAAAATATTACTAAGCCTAGGTATTTTGTAGACTACCTTACAGCGGCTCCTCTTATAAAATTCTGCTACATCATATTTTATTGTGAATAATTAGAAGATTCAAGTTGGGTCAATAGACTTTTTGGTGCAGTTTATTGTGTAATGCGTTATTGATAATTGTGCAATTTGTGGCCTACGGGAACTTCATTAAGTATGGATCATATCTATTCTCTACGCGACCATGGTTTGTGAAAATCTTATAAGTTATATATCCGTGAAACGAAAAACTTTTTCTCATACAAAATTAGGAACAATTATGTCTGCTGAGTCATGATAAAAATAAAAATAAAATAAAGTTAAATGAGTTGAAAATCGATTGCATTAGTCACTATGTTTATCTGTCATGTAAATATATTTTTTTTAATAGAAAATACATTACTTATGACGTTGAAGTTTTCAGCGAAACGGCAATTTACAGGCCCCACAAAAAGTAGGTTCAACCCAGTCACACTATTAAACTTTTGACCGCCATAGTCTGAAATGTTAGATAGGCAATATACAGCTCACCTCCCCACAGTCAAAGACAGAGATCTGATTCGAATTTTTATAATGTATCTAAACTGAATAGCATTTAAGGGATCAGGGTACCTAGCCCCCCCTGATTTGAGTGGTGTTGTATCGGTGGTGACACGGAAACGCTCGATGAAAAATTCTCGACGATCAAATTAATACTTACCTACAGCGGCGGTGCCGGGTCATTGTCAGATTTAGGTTATCATCTTTTCGCGGGACATACCTAAAGTTAAGGAATTCCTGTACTAATTTTGGGATAAAACTAACTAGATTCGCATGTCTATAGCCCCATGCAATAAAAGTGTAACAAAGATTTATACAAGCTGTAAACTTTTGACCACCGAGTGGACAACTTTTGTTTTTCCGACTGACAATAACCCTCGCAATATTGTGCAGGTCAAGTTTTTGTAATTTTTAAGCATATCTTCAGACATAGCTTTCCGTTAATATTTATATTCTAATCCTTATTCGCGATCGTGAGAAAATAAAATAACGTTTGACATACGACAGCTGAATAAAAAGAGGGAAACTTGGCTGATTCACTTACAACAGCGCAAAACCAATTCCACTATGAATAGGGTTACCAACGTCATACAATTTTAAACTTTATGTAATATCTCTATGAGGAGGATACTTTCAACGATTTTTATTTCACTTCTGTTATAAAATAGGCTTGGATGTATTTGCCTTTTTTGGATTGTACCTACGTATTTAATCACATACATTTTTTAAAACATCGTAATGTCGAAATACTGTCTAACTGTGATTCAAAAATCTTTGGATTTTAATGTTAAGACAGCAAGAACTTTATAATACTTAATATTTAGTAAATATACTTACCATTAATAATCTCATATTTTAAAGCAGTGCCTTGCGTATGTGAGTATAATATTTGGTAAAACAGTATTTACTTTTTTGCATGTAGTTACATTAATTACTACAGAAGCCAGCAAGTATTGTAAATATGGATGTAAACTTTCACGATTATCACTCATATTTTAACGACAAACGGGTCTTAATCGCGTAAACTTACGTTTAATTTTATCCTGACGTTTTGGGCATGACGTTACACCCACGGTCGCACAAAATATAAGGAAATGCAGGCTAAGTCAATATATTTAGTATAGGTATACGCAGTCTGCACCCCTTCTTTCTCGTTAAATTTTGTATATAATATTTTTCTAACACTTCTAATGCAATTATAAAAAGATACGAATCACACAAACCAATTTTATTGTGTTCAAATGTTTACACTCTCACTCTTTTCAATACTGCTAAAGTCAAATTATCTTGAAACTTTGTTAACTCTGTTCCAGGTAACTTTTAACCGATGACATTAGCATTCATTATTCTTTATTTTAGTTATATTTCCTAGACCATAAGAAAAACAATAGAAAGTTGCTTTGCAGGCTAAGGACAGATTTTTTGTACGAAGATTTATTTAGATATTTTTTCGTTCTTAGAACCCGAAACTATGTACTTACAGCATTTGCAATTTCATTGCAAGTTTGAGAAAAGGTTGTTATAATATATATTGAACACATTTGTAAAGACACAATTTGCCAGCCAAAACAGCTATAACCCTAACGACGAGAAGAGTTTGTGGATGCAAGCTACGTTCCCTGTATATCTGTTGACACATTGCTGACACGTGTCAGCACGTTTTGGTGTTAGGCGCCATTTTGCTTGACATATTATTATCAATATGCAAAGTATTTTTTCTGAATGTAGCTCAAAGATGACAACTGCTTTTATTTTGTTAAAATTTTAGTATTTGTCAATCAATGTACAAATGTAGTACATAATCCTTTTCTTTCGGCTTTTCACGGAAATGTCCGAATTAATATTGCTGTCGCAATTAAATTTGGGCGTTGCCGTGAAAACACTAAAGCAAATGATTATGTACTACCTACATCAATTATTCTAAAATTTATCTTAGATATATTATAATAATTCTGCCTTTGAGTGAATGATGTTACAATACAAATACAGTCACCAGGAACAGAAAAACACAGCCTAATTTATGACACGAACTATTATGTTTGTGTTAAATTTCTGCATTCTTGGTTGTGTACAAGCAACTACATAAACCATATCAGATAAAAGCTTATGATAGTTCTCGAATATTTAAATATAATAGGACGTAGTTTACCAAGAATACATAAATAAAAAATCTCAATACTAAATTTTAATCAATAAATTTTTGTAGGTCTTTTCCCTTATGAATGTAATTAATAATTTAATAAGTTTTTAAAAACCCGAGTAATTTAATACAGCGATTTCCCAGTCATTCAATTAAATTTAAACTGGTGACAGTTCATCCCAAACAGTGATCCTTTTTGATCATATCAGCTGCTTTCTCGGCTACCATAATGACAGGTCCCATGATATTTGAACGAGGACTGGTGGGCATAACAGAGCTGTCAGCCACACGCAAGCGCCGCACGCCATACACTCGCAACTTGGAATCTACCACTCGACCCATTCCGCATGAGCCGCTATAGTGCCACGTCGACCATCTCGTGCTTAATGCCTGACAGTGCCAGTGATCATCACTACCATACCTTAACCCTGCACATTTAGGAAGTCTAAGATCAACAGTTCCTCCTTCGATGATTTTATAGTAACATGAATCCCTAATGCGATCCAATTCTTTAAAACCCTTTATCATTGTATCTATGTCTGCCTCCTTTGAGTAACTGTTCAAAAAAATTAAAGGATCATCTTCAGGATTTGCACTTTTCAGTTTTATTTGGCCACTTGATTGGGCCTGGAGCAAAAATGGCAAACAAACTAATAATTCTCTCTCTTTAGCACTGTCATAAAGGGCTTGGCATGTATCGTAATTTAGACCAAAACTGAATGTGCATATTGATAACGCAATATCTGGATTTTCAGATATCACAAGACATATTGATTCAGTGTCCGGGTAAGATTGAGATTTGTTCAAAGCTATAAAGCCGAATAAAGCGGGAAATGGATATTTACCGTAATCTATTGGTTTTTGTGTTACAATCGACCTTTTCATCTTATATGCAACAAGCGCGGCTGGCTGTTCCTTCAAATTCTGACCCACTGGCAAATTAGATATTACCTTGATCCCTAATAACGTTAAATCTTCCTTTGGGCCGATGCCGGATTGCATAAGTACCTTGGCAGAATTAAATACTCCAGCAGTTACTATTACCTCCTTACGTGCGATTATCTTTATTAATTTTCTATTTTGGGTCAGTGCTTCTACACCAATGGCATTCTTAAAGTCATCGAATAGTATTCTAGTAACGAGTGTATTCTTAAGTACGTGTAAATTATGTCGACGTTTAATTGGCCTTAGAAAACTGAAGGCCGTACTTTGCCGACATCCTTTATATATGGCAAAAGTGCCTTCACCAAATCCTAATGTTTCATTCCCGTTGAAGTCAATTAGTATTTTATGTCCTAGCTTTTGAAACATCTCAGCATATACTTTAGTTTTAGGGCTCTTAGATCGGGTAATATGTAAATAACCTGCTGTTCCATGGAATTTAGCTGATTTTGATGCAAGTATTTCAGGGTCGTTTAAATGTTCGCTTTTCTTAAAATATGGTAGTACATTATTATAGCTCCAGGATGAATCTCCGAGTGTACAGGCCCATGAGTTGTAGTCATGGGGATGTCCTCTAAAGAAGCTCATGTAATTCATGCTACTGGAGCCACCTAACATTTTTCCTTGAGTCAATGGTAATTCAATACCTTTCTGGTATATTTCTCGGTTTTTGTCGTATTGGGCAGTATAGTTCCAGTCATCAGATGTTTTAGGAAGATAACCCACTAATCCTGGAAGCTGAAAAAAATAAAATAATAATGATCAAAATATTACATCAATCTGCGAATCATCCCAAGAGAACCTAGTTTACCATTGACTCATAAGGTGGGTCACCACCTGCCTCAATGAGCAACACTTTAAACCGACTCCATTCTGACAGTCGGTTAGCAAGCACGCTACCCGCAGTTCCTCCTCCGACGATTATGAAAGTATATTGCTCGCCATCTGCAATTTTTATATTAATTGACTGAACACCACACACAATAAAAATATAAGGCTACTAATACTACTTTAAATACAATGCTGTTTATCAAAAGTGCCTATTAATTAATGCACAATAAATCTTCATTATTTCTCAAAAGCTTTATTTTCATAGGTTTGTAAATTTTATACGATTTTATTTCCGGATGAGGCTAGAATAATTTTTAAGACTTGAACCACTGTGTTTTTAACTAAGCAACGATAAAATGTATCTTCTGGACATATATTATAGAACCGGCTCCAGCTCCGTAGGTGGTGTCACTGCCGACAAAGCTACATATCGTCGGGGATAGCGCAATATCGCGTAACTAACAAATTCAATTAGTATCAATTTGAGTGTCAATTGTTTGATATTTGAAATCTTATCTGTTTTGGGTACGCGGTAATGCACTATCCCTCACGATAGTCCGTTATTGACAGGTATCATTAGATTGGCAATTTGGCAACTGTCATAATACGATAATTTGGTGTTATAATTACAATGAAATAAATACCTGAAACTATCGCTGGTTTGGGAAAATATATGGCGGTGAGATGCAAAACAAGCAGCGCATGGAAAGCCGCTTGAACGCATTTTATCCTTACCACAGCTAATACAGCATTCATAATTTTTAAGTTTAGGAGCTCTAATCAATCACACCATGTATTTCAATGAGTATCAACAGTTTAGGAGCTCTAATCACACCATATTTTCAATGAGTATCAACAGTATAACTGAATATTTTACTTTAATTTTCAATGTGTTACTTTCTTTAACTGTAATGCTAATAAGGATAAAGTTAAACAAATGCTGAATGCAGGCTATGTTCAGGTTCACCAATGAATGCAGATAGCATTGGAAATAATTTAAGGAACCGGTAATTTTTTTTTATAAAATTACACATCATTTTGATACTATATTCGAGAAACTAACAAGGACCCTGTTAGCATTTTTAGCATATTGTGAAAGATAACTTCAATCCAAACAACTGACTAAGTGGATTACTTTCTTGTTCATGTTTTACTTTTTTTATATATTTATTTTCAAAACTACAATTTATGTACATAGATTAAATCTAACTAATCTACTTAACCTAACCTATATCTAAGATTGGCCCTTGTGGCATTGTACCGAGGATGCTGGCGGCATTTCCTCGCTGTATCGCAATACTGATGCGTTGTGCGAGGAAGTCGCCAGCTCTTCGGTCTTTAGTTACATCAACCAGACGTTTCGCGATCTCAGCAAACAATTTGCGTGCGCTGGGGCCCCAAGAACCTAAAGTTTCTACGCCAAAAGGTACAAAATCGTACTCTTTGCCGAGGCCCTTATATTTATTACGTTTTAAAAATTCGGCATTTTCAGCCGCAGCGGCTGCCTTAAACGTAGTTCGTTGAAGATGGGACGGTGCTAGGGTATCTACGCAAGTAGCATCCCATACCAACATCCGTCCCAAGCTCCAAGGAACCAAAGACACACCATCAGGTCTCTTACCATCATCCCTAATAATACCAGTAGGCTCAAGAAGAGCAGGTACGTTGATCGTGGCAAGAGACCTGCGGATTATGTTTTACTTGTTTAATAATGAACCTTTTTAAGGTCTTTATTTTCAAAACTGTACAATTTATATACATAAATTAAATCGAACTAGGTTAGTATACCTATATCTAAAATTGACTCTTGTGGCATTGGTACCGAGGATGCTGGTGCCATTTCTTCGCAGTATCGCAATACTGATGCGTTGTACGAGGAAGTCGCCAGCTCTTTGGTTTTTATTTACGTCAACCAGACGTATCGCGATTTCAACAAATAATTTGCGTGCGCTGGAGCCCCATTAACCTAATGTATCTGAATCTAGGAGCTGTTTAGCGATTTTTGATTTAAGGGAAAACTTATTATAGTAAATTCATGAAAAAATTACAAAGTTTAGCTGATTCATTTGAGTACGTAGGTAGTCGATATATTTTATTAAAATAGTAATGATAAACTTTATTTCATGCCTAATACTCAATAATTTATTGCTTCCACACAGTTTACAAGGTATTATGTGAACATAAAGTTTTTACAGCTATTTAAGTAATAAAACTTGGTGGACCCTGTTGGGCGCAGCATGCTTGTAAAAGAGAAGACGGCTTACATAAACTTGTCATGTAGGTAACAAAATAGGTGGTTCAAAAAGTAATAACGTAAAATCTTGTTTCTTTATTGTATAAGTCAGCGTTCTCGCAAAACAAGCTCTCTAAAGTTTTGTTTTTAGGTAGAAAATAATAATGTATATGTCGGAGACATGCTTCAGTTGGCGCAGACGTGTACGACATGTCGAGGCATCGAACGTCTGAATAGTCTTATTTACAATAAGAATAGTCTTATTTGCAATGTTTACATTTAATTTGTTAAGAGTTATAAAATCTAGAAAACGATAAGCAATGTTTTGCTTGAGATGTTCTTTGCTTGGCCCATGTAGGTAGACATTAAACGTCATGTTGATATCTACCCGCCTATGAAGCAGGTAGTTTGGAGCTGACATTATAAAAGGTCACTAGCGCAGTGTACAAGGATTCATTCTTGATTTAGAGTTGGAATAAAGCATTCCAGGGTTGAGTAAATGATGCATGGACGCAAGCTTATAACTCTCCAGTCGTTTTCTATCAGTATAGTTTATAGTGTTGTAAATAGTCTTGTTTTAAGTGTGTACTTGTTGTGATTATTTAAAGTTTGGAAAATGTAAGACCGTCTGAGTTTCTTGCTGGTTCTTCTCACGACAGAGGTTTATCATTTGTGAACCAGTATAATAAAATATTGTAATTTACCTTGTGTTTAATTATGTGCGTCCATGCATAGTATACACCTTTGTAAGTAGATACGATCAGTAGCTAGGTCTAGAAATTAAAATATTCCATCCCCCGTTCTCGGCTGTCCCTCTGACATCAGAAAGTGGGATGTTGACGAATCGCCTACAATAAGTGGTAATGGTAAATATACCACACGTAAAGAGTGAGGTTTGAAATCATCGACAGTCGGTAAGGTTGCACTATCGTTACTTTTTTTATTTGGTGTAAGGTGTGAATTACTCGTATCTTTTGAAGCAAAGTCTGTTTCGAGACGTAATTTGAGATATCAAGTTAGTTTTTTTTTATGGAATTTCTATTGTTGCAATACGTGTGGGTAGGTATCCCACCCACTTAAAAAAAAACAGTAATTTTAATAGTTTCAAAGAATATCATGGCCCATACTTGTTACTTTTCTGATTTTTAGAATACTAGTAGTTCTGAAATACGGGCAGGTAACCTTGGTTTTGTTTTGTGGTCTACCAAAAATTGATTAGAGATTTCATATGCCTGCTTTTTTAAGTTCTCTATGCGTGTGAAATTTATGTTACAGAATGTTTCGTGATGATTTCGTTCGTGATGACACTGATGACTATGTTGTGGCAATGAAACGAGCTCAGAATGTTTCAATTTCAAGAACAACACGTTCATAGTAGCCAGAAGTTCCGTTCAAGATGACTATGCTGTTGCGATGAAACTACCACAATTTCTTGTGAAACGTCCAGGAAATGAAGGAGAATAAAGACTCCAGCTCTTCGGGAGTTGCTTTTGGAGCAACGGATATAAAAGGACAGGTTTCGTTCCAATTGTTTTAATGCAAATTCGAAGCATTAATTTAAAGAAATAAGAGTTTGACATGTCAATTTTTAGCGTGAAATTTTTGTGTTTTCAAAAACGTTTTAATAATAAGTTTTAATAAGTGAAGCCCATTATTATTTTAATACAAAGTTACCAAAGGATACCAATACCCTAACCTCAACTTTTTATTTTTGTGATCAGGTTAAGTTGAGTTAAGATCAGGTTATTATGGAAAAAGAACTCGTACACATATGATACCTAAGATTTTCAACCAGCTGAGTGTAACAATAGAAAGGTCTAGTAGTAAACAGATTTTTAAGAAAAATTGTAAAAAACTACTCCTAGATACAATTACATAGATAATTATAATATTTATAACATTATATATAATTAAGCATTCCACTATGTAAATCAATATTCTGTAGCATCGCCAGCACAATTAGCGGTCCGTTAGTGGAGCCTATTTCAAAGACATAGGGTTCACTGACGGTCAGCTGAGGGTGTTGTTGTTTATTTGTTTACGTTGCGTTTAGTACCTAGTTTAGTTTAATATGCAGGTAGATGAGGGTATAGGTACTCATCACACACTATTTTTGTTATTATAGAGCGTATTATTCGCCAACAAACTGTCAACAGTTTGGCGAAAGAAATTGTGTACCCTACCACCTAAGTTTTCTTTTGTGATAAATAAATTAAAAAAAAAAAAAAAAAAAAAAAGTTGAGAGCTCGCATGCAAATTATCTCTGTGATAAAACTGATACCGTACAATTTGATGATTACAGTTCAACATGGTGAATCGGAGCGAGCTGCCGGCCTGCAAGTTATTGCTGTCATCATGTCCCGACGGCGTGCCAGAGGCTGATGACTGGTGTCGCTGCTGCCTACCGTGAACACGTGGTGCAGCGCGTGGTGTAGACACGTTGTCAATCCGGTGAGGAGTTCACATTTTGTTGAGCTATTTGAGCCCTGAGCTAATGTTGTTGAGTCATCGAGGGCTTCTACCCTTTCGATTCTATAGAGTTAAAACTTGAGCAAGAAATGCAACATTAAAACTAAATTAGACAGCGATAACGTAAGGTTACGCAAGTTTATTAAAGATTTTAAAGTTTTATTAAACGCATTGAGATCTATTTTAACAATTTCTGATATAGGATGATGATGATGATGATGGTGATGATGATGATGATGATGATGATGATGGTGGTGATGATGATGATGATGATGGTGATGATGATGATGATGGTGATGATGATGATGATGATGATGGTGGTGATGATGATGGTGATGATGATGATGGTGGTGATGATGATGATGGTGGAGATGATGGTGATGATGATGGTTATGATGATGATGGTGGTTATGATGATGATGGTGGTTATGATGATGATGGTAGTTATGAAGATGGTGGTTATGATAATGATGGTGGTTATGATGATGATGGTGGTTATGATGATGATGATGGTTATTATGATCATGATGGTGGTTATGATGTTGATGATGGTTATTATGATGATGATGATGGTTATTGTGATGATGATGGTGGTTATGGTGATGATGATGATAATCCTTTCTTATTATTTGGACCGTCAATAGTTTCAGTTTGACTACCTTAGTTCAATTAAAATGGTGGGTACTAGAATTAGTCATTATAGTTTGCAATCGTATAGTTTGCAATCGTGGAATGAAACTATTTACATTTTTGTTGGGTTCAGTTTTCTCGGACTACATACACCATTTATCATTCGTAGTCGTAGGTGTAAAATCGGACCTATTTTTCCGTCTCAGTGCGGCCACGACTGTGAGTGGCGTGCGTTTGGTTTAATGGTGTAAGTGGTCAATGCGTTTTGATTGTCCGACAGCCATGGAGGTGGTTGTTAAGACTCTATTGCTCGGTGTAGCATCTGGAGTATTGTAACTACTGTGAGTACTGCAACCCATTTGTTGTTTTTGTTGAAGTGAAGTGTTTCATTTTTACTATTGTAGAACTATGTCGGTTACTAGCTAGTAAAGTAGTAAGTACATAGACAGACTGGCTAGTCTGTTTCAAATGTTAATGAAGTTGATTTTAATTCCCTTAGTTGATTAAATGAGTACCTAAAGAAAATATGATACTGAATTGCGGCATTTAATTTTGTATTAACTACTTTAAATGCGGAAAGGGTAATAGTTAAGTTTAATGAGTTCTTATGTCATTTGAGCTTTCAATGGACTGAGAGCAAGTTCGATGGATTGAGCGTGATCTAATAATCGCATCGGAAGTTCCGGAGCATGTAAAAGGTGCACGTGAACTGCTTTTTATGTGCAGTATACTCTTTGCGAGGAGTAGCACTTACGCGGCTGAAATGGTTAACTTCTGATGGGTTATTGGATCCTGACAAGCCCATGGACAGAAATTGAATCAGGTGCATGGTTATGGTGTAACCTGGTTGAGTAACTTACGTTTTTGTTTGAGTCGAGGTATTGACTCTTTAGTTTAAATCATTTTGACTTTTAATTGGTAAAACAGAACTTGGTTTTCAAGAAATGTAACTGAGTGATATTTGATGACGTGATGATAGATGTGAATTTTTGGTATACCGTTACGTTCTGGGGGTAAAAATGTGCCGGGGTGTTAATTGCCTAAAGACTGGCATGATTTTTGACATTGTCTTGTCAAAATCCCAAACGTGATGACGAATGTTGTAAATCGTATGTTGGGCAAAGTAATAAGTTGGCTTCAGAGTATGCCCACAGTCAGTTTGGTGACTGTGGATGGTTTTCGTACAATCATGTGATGATTGTAGACAGTGTTCCTGCGTACCTAGCTGAGGTCGTGGATGAAGTGTGCCTACAGTATTATGGTGACTGTAGATGGTATTCCTGCGTACCTCGCTGAGGACGTAGATGAAGTGTTCCTACAGTATTAATGGTGACTGTAGATGTAGATGGTATTCCTGCGTACCTTGCTAAGGTCGTGGATGATGAGTTTACCAACAATGTTGTTGAGAGTTATAGTGTTCTTGCAAACTTGACTTACTCAGGTCAGTCAGTTAAACTCAGGTCAGTCAGTGACTGCGCTGAAGGTTATAGATGTGTCCGTGTACTTTATTCGGATAGCGGGTGTTTTGTGACATGTTGATGACTGTAGATTGTTTTTCTGTGTACATTGCTGAGGTCATGCACGATGAGTTTGCTTACAGTATTTCTGATAACTGTTGGTAGTATACCTGCGTACCTTGCTAAAGTGGTGGATGTGTATAGAGTCACATTGGTGATTGTAAGATGTTCCTACGATGCTCTAACAGGTTATAGGTAGAAGAGGAGTGTGAAATGATCGTGTGTGGTTATGTAGTACACGAATTTGAATGACATTATGTTCCTCCGAAAGTTTTCTGTAATGTTTTACGTAAAATGTGGCTACGAAAGCCAGATGATACTTGTTTGCTCTAGATTTGAAATTGGTGGTAATTAATTGACCATAAGTGATCCTAAATTCAGTTGCAAAGATTAAAATTATTTTTCTTGAGTTGAGATGATTTTATGTAGACAGATAATTTGGTCAGGAGTGACCGAGTGGTAACAAAGACTACTGGTGTACGTGTTTGTTTCAGATACAAGCGAGGACGCTTGTCTTGTCAGTATGGCCGTGTCGGAGACATGCTTCAGTTGGCGCAGACGTGTACGACATGTCGAGGCATCGAACGTCTGAATAGTCTTATTTACAATAAGAATAGTCTTATTTGCAATGTTTACATTTAATTTGTTAAGAGTTATAAAATCTAGAAAACGATAAGCAATGTTTTGCTTGAGATGTTCTTTGCTTGGCCCATGTAGGTAGACATTAAACGTCATGTTGATATCTACCCGCCTATGAAGCAGGTAGTTTGGAGCTGACATTATAAAAGGTCACTAGCGCAGTGTACAAGGATTCATTCTTGATTTAGAGTTGGAATAAAGCATTCCAGGGTTGAGTAAATGATGCATGGACGCAAGCTTATAACTCTCCAGTCGTTTTCTATCAGTATAGTTTATAGTGTTGTAAATAGTCTTGTTTTAAGTGTGTACTTGTTGTGATTATTTAAAGTTTGGAAAATGTAAGACCGTCTGAGTTTCTTGCTGGTTCTTCTCACGACAGAGGTTTATCATTTGTGAACCAGTATAATAAAAGATTGTAATTTACCTTGTGTTTAATTATGTGCGTCCATGCATAGTATACACCTTTGTAAGTAGATACGATCAGTAGCTAGGTCTAGAAATTAAAATATTCCATCCCCCGTTCTCGGCTGTCCCTCTGACATATAATTATTTCACAAAACCTTTTTTTGCGTTTTTTACTGTCTTAACATTATTAACAATTTACACTTTCAAATCGTTACAGGACTCTTTATTTAATTGTGTTGTGTTAATAAATTGTTTTCAATGTTCGTATCGCAAGTTCATTGTACTGTTTTCATTGTCAATAATGTAACACCTGATATAATTAATTAAAAATGTGCAAACATGATACATACTAAAAGGTTTAGTAAGATAAATGTAGGTACAGCATAAAAAATAGGAATCATAAATTGTAATGAATAAGTTCTTCATATTTTTATAAACGGTCTTGATAGATTAAATTTAAGTTTTTTTTAACTAGTAACAAAACATCATTTATATTTTTCGCAGAGATTGATATTGTCATGAAACCTTTCAGTGACATATATGTCACTGAAAGTAAAATGTAGAAAAATATGTAGGTATGTGTTTTATTGTGTTAAGTAATATGGTCCAATGTTAACACATTATATTACGTGTCAAATTACGTAAACGTGTATGATATTCTTTTTCATCACACATGCTGTCTAGGCGCGCCATTGTTTGCACGCGTAGCAGGAGTAATGGAAAAGTGAAAATTCCTAGAGAGTAATAGAAATGTCAGTACGTCATTTAATAATAATATTTTGTCATAAAACATATTTTTTTGTCGGCAAGTGTGATGAAAAACATTGTATGCATCACGGTCGGTTCTAACACTCTCGTTAGTAATTCCGTACCTACCTCCCTTGATACACAATGTATTATTAGTTATTACTTAACGTTATCATCTTTACTCATTATACAGGATACATATTTTTAACGTTGTCAATATTTTTAATAGTATGTTTTAGAGATACGCGGTAGCGTGTCAAGCCTCCTATTGTTACATTACAGTATTTACACAAACTCTTGAATCTTATCCTTCTTACTCAATACAATGTCGTTCTAACCAATTTAACACCTACTATCTGCTTTTATCATATCAGCAGCTTTTTCAGCAACCATGATGACGGGTCCCATAATATTCGAGCGTGGACTACTAGGCATAACGGAGCTGTCAGCCACGCGCAAGCGCTGAGTTCCATACACTCGCAACCTCGGGTCAACTACGCGTCCCATGCCACAGGCACCACTATAGTGCCATACCGGAAATTTGGTACTTAAAGTCTGGCAGCGCCAGTGGGCATTACTGCCATATTTCAATCCTGTACATTTCGGTAATCTAAGATCAATCGTTTCACCACCGACGCTCTTGTAATAACAAGATGTCCTAATTCTATCCAAATCTTTCAACCCTTTTACCATCGTATCCAAGTCTTCTTCCTTTGAATAGGTTCTTAAATAGATTAAGGGATCATCTTCAGGGTTTGTACTTTTAAGCTTGATTCTTCCACTTGACTTGGCATGCAACAGTAGTTGTAGACAAAATAATAGTTCTCTCCCTTTGCCAGCTTCATAAATAGCTTGGCATGTATCGTAGCTAAGACCAAAGTTAAAGGTGCATAATGATAACGCAATATCTGAATCATTAGGAATAACATAACATATAGACTCAGCATCTGGGTATGGTTGAGATTGGTTTAGAGCTACGTAACCAATTAAGGTCGCAAAGGGATACTTTCCATAATTCTGTGGTTTTGGCGGTTTATTCGATTTCTTCATCTTGTATGCAACCAAAGCTGCAGGTTGATCTTTCAAATTTTCACCAACGGGTAGATCGGATATAACCTTGATTCCTAAATTTCTTAAATGATCTTTAGGACCAATACCAGAAAGCATCAGTATTTTGGCAGAATTGATTGCCCCCGCTGTGACTATAACTTCTTTGTCTGCCATTATCTTTATTAATTTTCTGTCTTGAGTCAAAGCTTCAACTCCTACAGCATTCTTATATTCGTCAAATATAATTTTAGTTACCAGTGTATTTTTCATCACTTGCAGGTTACGTCGGTTTTTAATTGGCTTGAGGAAACTAAAAGCAGTATTCTGTCGTTTTCCTTTGTATATAGCAAAAGTGCTTTCACCAAATCCAAGGGTTTCGTTGCCACTAAAATCAATACGTATTTCATGGCCTAATTCTTGAAACATCTCAGCAAATTCTTTAGTTTTAGGATCCATTGCCCTAGTGATATGTAGATAACCTGCAGTTCCGTGAAATTTTCCATATTTGGATGCAAGGATTCCAGGATCTTTCATGTTTTCGCTTTTCTTGAAGTAAGGTAGTACATTTTTGTAGTTCCATGACGGGTCTCCAAGTTTTTTTGCCCAAGTGTCATAATCGCTAGGATGTCCTCTAACATAACACATGAAATTAATGCTACTGGATCCGCCCAACATTTTTCCTTGTGTTATTGGCAATTCAATACCCTTCTGGTACGTTTCTCGGTTTTTGTCGCATTGTTCTGTATAATTCCAGTCATTTGGTGTTTTTGGAAGATACCCCACTAATCCTGGAACCTGAAATAATATTTTATTGTATAAATAATATTATACGTAGCCAAGTTACAGAACATAGCTTAGATAACTTCCCAACATTATCAACTAAATAATATATTATGAGCTCTTATATATCCACTAACATGTTTTATATATTTGTGGCTAAATGCTGTTACTCTTATTTTACATATCAATAGAGTTTGTCGTAAAAATCAAAGCACGGGAGTGGCTAGGTCGTATTTAAGTTTTTACCATGGATGCTAAAGGTGGATCACCACCTGCTTCGATGAGAAGTACTGTGAAGCGACTCCATTCTGACAATCGATTTGCGAGGACACAGCCTGCAGTCCCCCCTCCAACTATTATGAATGTGAACCGGTCACCATCTGCAAATGTTGACCATGCACGTTAGAAATATTCGTAGCTTTTAATTTTGTAATAAGGCTGATAAGGTAAATCTTTATTTATAGTTCCAAGAAGATTATCTTGTTCAATGTAACTACTTGTACAAATGGAGAAATAGTGGAATGATGTGATTAATATGCACTTAGATTCCAAAGATAATAAACAATGCGTAATTTTTTCTTGTCTCAAAAAACATTTCACGTAACCATTTCACAAACATTTCACATTTCACATGTGGAAAATTTATTACAGGCCCTGAAGGTAAAGTTTTCTAACGCCTTAAGGTAGCTTCTTTTATTGTAAAACAACGTTATCTATACGTAATTTACAAAAATAATCATCGTTTAAAGATTTTTCAGATTGGCTATGTATCGCCCGGGCATAAATTGACTAAAGATCATTGAAAGATCATAAAATAGGAATTATATTGAAATATTGGTGAAAAAAAACACTTCCTATATAGCATTTACCGATATTTTTTTTTTAATCACCATACTTTACTGAAGAAAAAAAATTACACAATTATAATAAACACAAAACCAAAATCACAAAATACTATAATACCAATCTAAACTTAACTTACCAATTAATAGTACCTATAATAATGATTATTATTATAATTACCTGATACGATCGCTGGTCTAGGAAAATATATGCCGGTGAGCTGCAACACTAGCAAAACTTGGAACGCCGCTTGAAGCCTTTTCAATCTTGCCACAGCTAATGCCGCGAACATGATTTATCTGAAGATAAATATAATCGTAGGTATATGGAATTTAATGAGAATCATCGTTAGCTAGACTAAGGTATACCTGTACGAGGTAAGGATTTACATGAAAACATATCATTTTTTTTATACACCGTGATTTAGGGTCCCGTACCAAAAACGTACAAAAGGATGGTGCTACTTTGTCCGTCCGTCCGTCTGCCCGCCTGTCATATCGTTCAATATCTCGAGATACTCAAGGACCACTGAGAAAACAATTTGAAATAGTTCTGAATAACCCAAACCACAACATATTTTATACCACATTTATTAACTATGGAAAATGGCCGATAAAAATAAGTAGTGGATTGCAAAGTGCTGTCATAATTTTTAAGTTGCTAGGTACTATTTGAAAGATCTCAATTAAACTATTCCAAAATAATTTTATTTCGTTTTTCATAGCAAAAAAAAATGTTTTGTGAAGGAAAATGTAAAAACAACACCATTTATTGTATAACTTCAAAGTCATCATAATATATCATAACCATTACAGGAAAAAATACAGGTAATTATTACCTTACA
>JALPQI010018102.1:0-19822 GCA_025490895.1 Thaumatotibia leucotreta
GTGTATTGTTTTAAAGTATTCTATATATAAGCCCTATCTATTGTACATATAAGCTATCAAAATAAAAAAACATTGTCACACATCCAAAAACCCTAAAGTGGCCCGGGGCATAGTTCCCAGAACGCTCGCCGCATTGCCTCTTTGTGTATTTGTGCACTATAGATATCATAGAGGCTATAAATCTAATACAGATTAATAAGTACAGTGAGATAAAGACCGTAGCCGTGTTTGCATAGTGAATCGGCCCTCTCACCAAATGCTCACTGTATTTTTTTTAAAGTTCTCATGGCAACAAAACCCAAAACTGAGCATTACCCGACACGCCTTTGGCCAATTTTTAAATTAATAAATTTCAGTATTGAATCCAACGCCTGGTCGAATTTATCGCCTGTATTAGATTTACACACGGCATTTACAGTGATCATCATAGAGTTTTTCTTATTACTGTTGAGCGAAATAAGAAGATAGAAATTTGAAATAAATAAGCTTTATTAGTAATAGCTTTGTCTAAAAGACAGTAGTACACTTATTTTAAATGACTGTACAACTACCAGCAAGAGCAAAAAAAAACTTCGTTGAAAAAATAAACAGAAATATGAAACTGGAGTTCATTATAAAATATCTAGGGTAAATGAGTATATTCAAACATCCTAATGAGAGTCGGATAGCCAGATGAAGGAGCCACTGGGACAGGAAAATTAACCTTTGAAAGAGATGGCAGAGGATGCGTAATTGTTTTCATTTGAATGAAATGTGGGTCAGGCACCAGTTTTGGCACAATGTGTCATTAAAACTGTATTGCAAAGTATTTATTTAATCATTTTACGTAACGTAAATGTATAACGCGTAATTATATGGGCAACCGTATCATCATAGTGGACAATTACTGCGATCGCCAACCCTTTTGCACAGCGTGGCGATTATGGACATTTATAGATTTAAAAACAAATTTCTACCATTTTTTGAGATTCTATGATCAAATACTGACTTGGTGCCAACGGGGCCATCTCGGGGCTTGGTCAAAAAAATTATGATCAGTTCACGGTTTTCCGAAATATTGAGTAATTCAGAATCTTAGTTTATGAAGTCGGTTAATAAGATTTTCTTCTTGTCACTACGTTAGAACTATCGTAGGTGTGTTGTATGTGAATGGTAAAGAACAACATAAATGTGGTGACATAATCATAAATGACAAAATACAATACTGGAAAAAATATTACTATATAATGTTAATGGTTAATAGCTGGTACCTATAAAAACTTACAGATGCGTGCTAAAATACATAAACACACAACCGATGATTGGTCGTCTTAGTGTCTAAAATTAAATACAAATAAAATACTCCTTTCTCTGAATATGGAATAGAAGGTATCCGAATAACATTTTTATCACAAATTCCTTTACCCCATTTGCTTCAACGGTAGAAGGTAAACTATTTGAGCGACCGCTTCTGAAAGCATGTAATAAAATAAAGGTTAATGACCCTGGTACATTTGTAAGGGAAATTTTATGGTCGCCGGCACTACCCTGTAATGAGGGATGCAGGAGTAACACACATTTCGTAACCCGCATGTGGCAAAAAGTGAGCGTCTTATGAAAAGTTAGGAACCAGTGTAATATAACACCAGAACAACGAACTGTGTTCCATACCTGTGTATTTATCGTGGCTGTAAAGATACCTTTAAAGTAATTTCGTAATTTATCGAGTAACACGATGGTAGTAACCAAGCATACGGCCCACCTAAAACTTATCTTCCCAGCTACTCTGGAGGCATTACATGTTGACGGGTAAATGAACGAGAGGGAGCCCTCTTATGCACTGCCACAAGAATATCTGTCGCTGACGAACTGCATTTTTAAGTTCTTTGGCACCTCACTTGGTGGCAAGAACAAAACGCTTTGAGTAGGGAT
The DNA here is from genome assembly GCA_025490895.1 of Thaumatotibia leucotreta. Taxonomy (NCBI): domain Eukaryota; kingdom Metazoa; phylum Arthropoda; class Insecta; order Lepidoptera; family Tortricidae; genus Thaumatotibia; species Thaumatotibia leucotreta. The sequence goes on from JALPQI010018102.1 coordinate 1,912, forward strand.
TATTAATGCTCTTCGGCTGTAGTTTTCTGTCTGTACGGTTAAGGTACTTCCCCACTTGTGGTTTGCTCCAAATTCGACGTTCGCTGAACATTAAGCCGCCGATGGCCATCAAATCACCAAACCACTAATGGGCCACATTGATCACCAAGCCAAGGAGGCCATCCTCTCCATAAAACTCCGGGCCGCCGTCATGGCTCGCGATTAGAGCCAGTCACAGAAGTCCAGGTCCTGATCTGGCTACCCCATGCCCCCAGAAAGGGGACTGCTCAACGTGCTCTGAAAAGTCAATCTTGATAGAAGAGTGTCATTAAATGTGAACAAAAATTTAAAAATCAAATATGAGTATGTCATTAAAGCATGAGCATGAGTACTGAGTAGTACTAGTAATAGCGTAAGTGCATAAACTTTTAGTTTTTAGACGGCTGTCACTGCAATCTCATATAAATAATGTAACGCGGATCGTTTATTGAACCAAGTAATAAGAAAACTTCAGACAAATCTGAAAATTTGCATTTTATTTGCTAAAGAAAACAACTTACTCGATAGACGATGTTCTGCAAAAGTAAACCAAACTTAGTGACAAAACGTGATAAAAAAAGTGGTAAAATAAACGCCACAAATAAAAATGTTTAAGTTTTTTTTTTATTTCATAGCAGAAAATTCTAGTGAAGAAGAATATTACGTAGTTTACGATGAATATTCAATAAAATATAACAAGGAATTCTAACCGTCTATGAATAGTGTTGTATGTTTTAAGGTTATTATTTTTTAGAATTACACCTACTGAAATCGCAACAAATTAATTCACCAATAATTCCGTGCAACGAATAGGGACCCGTAAACTGAACAATTCTTATTTCACTCTCGCTACCGCCGACCTCTCACCTACAAGGAGCGTTCTTATGATAGCAATTTTCTTCCTTTTTTATCTTACTTTTTTATGTCATTACGACGACAACTAGGGGCGCGATTGGCGTAGCTAGTTAAGGCAATCCCGCACTTTACAGAGCATTTTATGTTTTCGTAGCAATGACGTGAAAATGAAATTTTCGCTGACACCGCGTCAGATCCGGCTGGAGATGAGATGTCAAGATTGTTTGCGTTTATTGCAACGAGTGCTGAATTGGCTGTTTTTGTTGTTAGTAGCTAGGTACACCAGCTATACAAATTGAATGTTTGATCTCGACAGTTTTGACGTACATTTTAATAAATATTTATGATAAAAATTCGCTATCCCTTACCCACCTGTCATTTTACGTGATTGGTAAACACATCGAAGAGACTCAAACATATTTGAATATTTATCTAACGGGCTACTCACGTAGTTTAAGTCGATAATTGCTCGACATGTTTTGATCCATTTAGAGGATCTTCATCATGGAGTACCAAACCCGCGACCAAAGCCCGACGTCTACTGCGGGCTCTAAATGGATCGAAACAAGTCGAGTAGTTATCGACTTAAATTACGTGAGTAACCCGTTTGCTGAATATTTAAATATGTTTGCGTCTCACGTTAGTTATAATTCTATAATGCTCACTATTAGTTATTATTACTGAAATAACAACGAAAAGTAAAAAAAATGTACTATCTAACTATGTTTTTTGAGTTTCAGTAGACTCGGTTTGATACGGAAGCATTATTAAACTCCGTACCATACAAATGAATTATGAAATATAAATAATATATGCACTTTAAAATCTACATAATATGAAAAACAATAAAGTGGCAGTTCACCAAGAGCTTAAAGCTCTCACTATGATGCAAATTTTTTACCCAAGTTATGTCGTAAAGCCTCCGAAGTGGGCTTAAGCTGGGGGGAGCTTTCCGCTCCAGTTATCGTGCGAAAACTTTCACCCAATCCGATTTACCTGAGTTAATTACGTTTTCTACTATTTAGGCTTAGAGTCTGTTTAAAGAGGATTGGCTGTTGCGTAGGTAATTAATTGATATACATATAAATTGGAATAAAATAGAAATCTTACACATTTCAGTCAGCTAATTGGTGGATTGTCTCCCAATTTGATGACAAAGCGAACTAACGCGATCTCCTACAATTTTTTCAGCAGTACCTGCAGCACTGTTCACATGAATTTGTGCACAGAACAGTAATTAATGTATTTTGTACTGCATACGTATTATATAGGTGTACCTTAATGTCAAATAAATACAAAAAAATATAATATTTAACATGCAAATATTCAAGCGGTATGTAGAGGTTGCCTACAAAATGCTCTAAAAGATAAACAATTAATTTTATTAACCCTTCGTCTGTGTTTCATAAGGATCCGTACAATAGATATTGAAATCAAATCAATTCATAATTAGAATTCAAAATCCATTGTACTGATCCTTAGCAACCACAGACAGACGACGGGTTAAGCACCAAATTAAACTGTCATTGTTTCGAATTCCAGTAGGTGTTCCAACTAAAAAAAACTTATTTGTCTTGGCCTGCACTAACCACACGAAACATTTTTGTTTAGGTCATATATATTAAAACATTCAGAATATATTACAAATGACAAGCCAATCCAGAACAACCCGACATGAACCCTACAGAAGTCGTGTGGGAAATATCAGAAGTTGTCGAGATCTTAGCATACAGCGAGGGTCGATTAGGGCTCCAGACGTGTCAATTATCGAGTGTTACGAATTCATTACGCGTCTTGGCGAACGCTCCGATAATTTTGTCCTTAAATGTCGGGGGATTAGTAATAGTAATATGGGATTACCTACTGTTATGACTACAGAACTAATTTTGCTATCCGCCAGTTATTTGGTGCTCTATACAATTAATAAAAAAATGAGCTGTATTTTATCTTACACCCTCAAACTACATTTTAAACTTCCGTGACATACCTAATAAAATTTGAAATTTAAATAATCACACATTAAATCGATGATTATGCCTGTAGCAGATTTAATTCGTGTATCCGTTAGTATTTGCATTGTTACAATCTTAAATTTGGACCTTCATACCTGAAAAGTATAATTCCTCTTGGAAGTATTTGGAATTATTTCGTCATTCTATGACTACCTACTTACGTGATGTGTACGTCTGCAATGATCATAAATTTGTATTCTGATGACGAAAACGATAATGTATTTTATATTTTTTTATTTTCTTTGAGGGCATAAAATAGTGGAATTTTATAAATCACATCTAGGTAAAAATTCGGTTCAGAATCAAAGATTTTTATCAAGAGTTGTTCGTTGGAAGTCTCATGTAAAACGTCATTTTGATTAAAAAAATATGATAGTACCACCATGTATTCTACTACAACAACTCTATTCAGGAAAAAATCTTACTTCTTAATGTCCGAAAACTAGCTTAATTATAGTGTTTTCAATTCATTGCAATTTTCACCATGATAGCAACAAATAAACTAATGAAATGTTTATATTTTAATTATTTAAAACACTTACCGCCTTTTTTTCTTGCACGTATGCTATAATTATTTGCCCGTTTGGTCCTTGAGAAGTAATTTGCTCAGTTTAGGTGAATTAATAGTGCTCTCATAATGAGGACGATAAAACAATCTCGCTATTAGGCAGATATATGCGCGGCATGGTAATATATAGAGCGCCTTACAAAATATATGGTGGTGCAAAATTAAATGACCTTATGAGCGGAATTGCGTAAGGTGCTAGAAACGCGCCGCCTACACATTGTTGAGCTTAAATTACGTTATTATTGAAAATTATGTTATCACTCCTTAAAATCGTTATTATTGAATAAAGTATTTCATATTAAAATTACGAGTATTAACTAAATATATTATTATAGTCTATACACTACTAACTAATCGACATAATTATGTGCCTTTTTACTGTAGGTAGTTATTATCTTCAACCTTTCAGTGAAAACAAAAATATTTTGTTAATCAGTCGTCAAGATTATTTTATTTCCTTTTCTACTTCCTCCATAAGATAAATTGATATAATCTTACGGCCTTATTCATAAAAAGTTACGCGCCCGCTGATGGGTCGTTGTTGACCGGATGGCTAAAAACGTTATTCATAAACGTTCAATAGCGCTATTCAGCCGCTCAAACCTACTATAAATCCCCCGAAAGTTATAGAGCCGAGGACCCTTCTATAACGGTCTTATAACTTCTTATTTAACAAGATGGCTGCCAAAATTTTGATCAGCTGATTTTTGACAGGTGCATAACCATGCGTTTAAAGTAGGCAGAAGAGAAAAGATAAAGGTATGAAAGTCTGATTTGGTGTATAGCTTTTTATATCGTCTATTCATCTGATTATTATTAAATATGTATCCAGAGATACTTAATTATATTTAGATAGGTATTTAAAATAAATATCCGATGATTTATTTTAAGTAGTTACGCAGTTTCGATTTTCTCTACATGCAACCTTACACGAATCAGAAATGGTGGGAAAACTAATCTCCAACTTTTTTAATTTAAAATTTTGTTGATAGTTTTTCAACCATTTCAACTTCAACGTCAATACGCAGTGAGACTCCATCATGCAGGCCTTAAACGCTATTGATGCCATAAATAATTTGTGTAATCCGCCGCGGCGTCCAAAAATATATAACATAAGGGCAGATCCCATTGAGGATCTGCCCGATGTTGAATTTAGGCGGCGATACCGCTTTAATAAGGCGACTGTTTTGTATATAGTAGAGTTCGTGAAAGAAGACCTGAAGAAAGATCGCAGAGGAGCTGGCCTCACACCAGAACTTCGGGTTCTAACTGCAATTAGGTGTTGGGGTCGCAAGGAAGTAAATATTTATTTATTACTTACCCGTACTACTAACTGCCCATACGTAGGTACTAACTAGCCATACAATTATGTTTCGTTATCTGACCGTCATCGCAAGTACCTAATCATAAAGCTAACTGTTTTGATTAGTTACCTAGGTAAAAGAATACGTAGTAAGTACCTAATAATTTCAGGTTCAAGATGATGATAATATAATTATTTGAGATAAAAGTAAGTAACAAGGAATTAGGAAATATTTGCGAATTCCCGCCAGACAGCTGTCAAACTTTTTTTTAATTTGCGGTGAGACCACATTTTTGTCTATGATTTTGTCAAGGCGCCAACATAACGCGTCTAATCCGTTCAACAGCGGCTCAACAGTTATCGGAGAGATATTGAGCGTTTATGAATAACACTTCTTATAAACCGTTCAACAAGACTTATCGGCTCGATAACTATTGGGCCCCTCAAACCTTCAACAAGGAATTTTTATGAATAAGGCCGTTAGGGTATTAATACTTTTAGCCGCGGCCCGTCCGGTCCGGGTATGTCAAAGTCAAAGTCAAAGTCAAATAATTCTTTATTCAAATTGGAATAGCAACAAACTCTTTTGAATCGTCTAGGTATTGAAACTACTTCCGGTTCGAACCCTACACCGCTGACCCAAGAAGAACCGGTAAGAAACTTGGCGGAAATTATTTTTTCAAACAATCATGGTACATCTTACAACTAACATGCATTAAAAAAAAAACAAAATTGATTTTAAGTAAATTGAAATATAATAATAATAACAAGAGATGTAAGGTCTCTAAAAAGTCAGAACATTTATAAGTAATAATTTATAGAGAAGTAAATTTCTCTCCGAATAGGTATATAATAATAACATTATATAATGCACGTTTGGAGATGTACAAGGTCTCCAAGCGTAAATTATCGAAATTGAATGTCATGACTTTAACTAACTAATAACTAAATCCTAAATTACTCCCACGGTGTTTTATCATTCATGTAGTCTTGTGTACTATAATAAGCTTTAGATATAAGTTTACGCTTTACAAAATTCTTAAATTTATTGACTGAAAATTCAGTAACATTTACTGGAAGTTTATTATAAAATCCTACACAATTACCCATGAATGATTTCCTAATTTTATGGAGCCGAGTGGTGGGTACTGCGAGCTTATGTTTGTTTCTAGTATTAATAATATGTATGTCACAATTTTTCCTAAAGTTGATAATATTTTTATGTACATACATAATATTCTCATAGATGTATTGAGAATACAATGTCATTATATTAATAACCTTAAACTTATCTCTAAGTTAGTCTCTAGGGCTCATTTTATATATCGCTCGAAGAGCCCTCTTCTGCAGAACAAAAATAGTGTTAGTCTCTGAATTGGCAGCACTGCCCCATAATAAAATGCCATACGACATAATGCTATGAAAATAACTAAAATATACTAACCGAGCTGACTTGACGGATCTTGCTCACTGCAAAAGCTGCAGAACTCAGTTTATTCGAGAGATTAGATATGTGAGGACCCCACTGAAGCATAGAATCTAGTGTTATACCAAGAAAGACTGTATTTTCAACTATTTCCAATTCCTCACCTTTCACAAATATACTAGCCTGTTGATGTTTTACGTTACTTGTAACAAATTTAATACATTTAGTTTTTTTCTCATTCAACATTAAGTCGTTAAACTACGTCCAAAATCACCGGTGGATGAACTTGGGCAGCAGCATCACTGTAACGCGCTGTACTCAACTGCGATCTCCAACACCGGTTTTGTCCCTGATTGTCTCTTGTGACGGCATTAAGGGGGACCCACCTATTTAGTCCGCGGCAAGTCACCACCTGCCTCGATAGCAAAGAGAAATAATTTTTAATGGCAGGTGTCCAGACCTCTTTTCTATGTTCCATCTCTGATTCATCCATCCTCTATCACCATAGCCCATTAGTCTTTTCCATTACTCCTCAATAGTCTCGGTTTACGGATATCGGATATCTGTTGATGTGCCCGTGAATGAGTTGCAGCAGGTGTACAACACAGCACTCCAAAGGGCTACGTGTTGGATCTATATCCCCGCGCAAGCCTATCAAAATACCGGGATTTGTAAGCCCGTGATTCTCAATAAGCACAATAAAACCAAGCCTTGAGGTTGTTGCGGGTGTCCAATGGATGTGGACAGCTCACGAAATATGATCTTTATGGCAGTCTTTCTGAGAAATCTACGTGGTGTGAGAGGTGGATGTGATTCGGCTGATGACGATTATGATGAATATTTAGACCCGTAAATAAAATGGCCAAGCCCGTAAGCTTTAGGTACAGCAAATTCTTGGATCGTCAGTGCGGTAGTTTGATATTTTTGACTACTGAAATACTTAAATGCTGTTATTTTGGAACGAATTTATTTAATTGTTATTGTCATAAAACAAGCCATCGTGTTTTTCTTTACTACGAAAGCTAACACACCCTTTGCCTCAAAGCAAATTGAAATAGCAGACAGTGGAAAGCAAGCGGCCCGTTTATAAGTTAATCCAAAGATCGACAAAATAGTAAAGAGATATAAATTGGATGACGACGATGTTGCTCTGCCGAAAATAGGCAATTTTCCATTCTGCTATGCTGAAATATTCTTCTTTCACAAAAAAAACCTATGTCTTTGGAAATAGCGCAACTGTAAAAGCTTTTTGTAATAAAGAAAGTAAAGGATTTAGCCAATTTAAATATAGACCTTTGATTCCAAGTCTAAGTCTGTTTGAGACATAAGAAAATTTCATTGTGATTTGATTTAGTAAGGCCTTGTGACACTTATGAAATGTTTATTGATTATGTTTTATCGGCTTATCAGTTTAATTAAATATTCGTGAGCGTAGGTAAGGTATGTATAAAATTTCTACATATAAGCAATATATTTAATGAAGTACTAATTTTTGTCCATTTCACACCAAAATAGTATGCTCAAAACTACAATTTTAAATTTAATTTAAAAACGATTCTGAAATGAGAAATAAAAACACTTCACACTAATTATTAGCATTGAGAGAGATTTCTTTATATGAACTACTGTTAATGGGAATTATGGATTACGTCATTCGCATGAGATCAAAAAATGAAACACATTATTAGACAAAAACAATTCCAAACCCTTATTTAGTTTTAAAATACATTTGGATATAATTATAACGCTAGTAAGAATTTAAAATTAAATTCAAATCTGACTTGTTCAAATAAAAATATTTTTTAAATATGGAACGCCAGCCACAATTGTGCAGAAAGGTCTCGTCTTGTTGCGTACCGCAAGCGCTATTGTCTGATATTAATTTTCCTGTTCCGGCCGATGCATCTTTTATGAGATAGTGGAACAAAAGTGGAAGGAAAAACCTCAGCGGTTAAGGTGAAAATTAAATTTGTACCATTCGGCCTTCGCAGCGGATTTTATTACTGTCGGATATGGGTAATTGCTTTTTTGCGAGATTGGTATCGTTTTAGCTGCCTTTTAGGCTTTTGTGTGCAAAAAAGATGAATCGTTTAATTACAATAACTGAATAATAGTACTTTTATGAGAAATTTAACTGCTTTTGTTAATTTTGAGTGTGTAGGTTAAATGCGAGTTACAGAAATAATGTTACAGTACCCGGCGATAAAATTTGCACATCGGTCTCTGGAAAGACCTCGGCTTTACAGAACGTTATAAGTACCTCTCTAACATAATGTGACGTTTGGAAAAAGACAAATAATATTGCATAAACGACGTTTATGCAATATTATTTGTCTTTTTCCAAAGACCGATGAGCAAACTTTATCGTCGGGTACTGTACTGGTATTAATAGCCGGCTTTTTTTTCTATCCGTAAGTTGCAGTAAAACCATGTAGAAGAAATTATTGAATGAAATTTGTACTACGATATAATTTGTAAGTAGACATTTAGAGCCACCTTGCCACAGTATTACCACCTTCAGAGTGTAATGTAAAATTTCTGTAGGTGTTAATGTTATAGAGACCTTCTTCATCTCCGACCGCATACATCGGGTGTCTTCTCACGCAAACGATTCGCTTGTCGCTCCACAACCTCTGAATTATTTATGTAATGAACTTGTTTTACGTACATCTTGGTACGAGGTTGATGCACGGAATACTATTGTCGACGGATTTCGCGAACTTGCATCTTCGATATCAAGAGTGATTCTCCTTATAGGTATATGGTAATTTTCCTGGTAATTTTCTTGGTAATAAGGTTATTGTTACCGAATAATATCTCCCAGATTAATATTTTTAAAATATTATTGCAGGTACACAGAAACGCTAGAAAGGATTCGAAACTTCGGGATGTAATTAATATACCCGGTATAATCCGTTTCCATAGTCTTCTTTCATGAAAAACTGTCACGGTAACCAAAGACAATATTATTGTTGCTATGATTCTAAATATGATGGTATTTATAGACTGTCTGTCTACCGGTGGCAGTAGAAAAGGGCGGTAAATTTAAAAAATCGCGGGCAAGCATACTATAAATATATAAATATCTTTAGACATCTTTACACAAATCGACCTAGTCCCACGGTAAGCTCAATTAAGGCTTGTGATGTAGGTACCAGACGACGATACATACAATAATAGATAGATACATATAGATAAGTAATAACATATACAGCACTGAACAAGTAACAAATATTTGTGATAAATAAATACAAAAATAATGCCCTCGCCGGAATTCGAACCCGGAACCTCCAGCTCCGTAGGCAGTGTCACTACCAATTAGGCTACAGAGGCTGGCAGATCTATTGAACTAATAGTATTTGTGTGTTTACGTTAAACGTCGTTCTTTAATTCGCAATATTTAATAATAACCATAAATAGTAGCTGTTTTTCTTATAAAATTATTTTTAGTTAGTAGCAGGTAATTTCACGAACAAAGTTTGTATAATTTTAACCCGTAATCAACATTTTCTGTGTTGAGTAAATATCTTTCATGTAAATAGTATAATAAGGTATTAAAATGGATCCTTACCTATTTAATTCCAAATAATCTAAGATCTTTTTTGCGGGTAGCCCAACACGACAAAACACTTAGAGGTGTCGCGGTCTGAGGTTAGAGCTTAATTCGCGCACCCTATAGGACAGACTTGTCTAGTGATGTGTATCAATTATAGAACTTATGTCTGAGATACAAAGATCGAATCATACAACTTTTACTACCGATGGTTCAATTTGACTGAAGTGTCTATAGATCTTAAGGGTAATCTAATACAGTTAAACGGAGTATATAAATTGACATAGATACAAATTACCTATAAGTACCAATCATCAGTAGAATCACTCACTTTTAGAACCCAATCTTGTTTTTATTACGAACTTAAAATTTTAAACCTTAGCATACACATATTAGGATACACCCTTACCATATACATTCACAATAAGTTGTAGTTGCAGGCATGTATTGCTTGCCCTTAGAGGCGCCAAAGGCGGTCAAAGGCGCCTAGCCTTATAAGGGATTGCATTTACCCCAGAAAATTGGTGATTGCTAAGACCGAGTGGCCGAGCGGAGCAGACATCAGCCGCGAAAGCTAAGCACGTGGGTTCGATTCCCACTTTGGACGTTGGTGATCTTGGTTGTTTTTTCTTTGGTATATAACATCCAATATTTATAAATTTTATAATTTATATATAGCGGAAGCAGTGGTGGCTTAGTGGTTTAGACGTTTGACTTTCAATCCGGAGGTCGTGGGTTCAAATCCTGGCTCGTACCAATGTGTTTTTCCGAAACTTATGTACAGTCAGCAGCAGATATACCTAAGCGGGCAAGGTGTCCAAGAAGTCATGTACACTTAAATCGTCAGAAAAACATTAACATCTAAGTTATCATTTTCACATACGCTTTCAGTTCGTCACATATATCTTAACATTCCAGTTTTTCTTTAACACGTACACGGTTATTTAATCACAATGTCAATAACGGTTACAAAGTCAGTGGTAACTAAGCACTCAAATTTAAGCAGTTGTCATTAATATCTACACGCACTGCCAATCAGATACGTCAGCAGCCAAGGTGCCACCCGTTGCTTAGCAGTTGTTATTTCAATGGTAACTAAGCACCAACATTTTATGTGAATAACTTTCAATACTGTAATTTTTCATTCTGTAATTAGTTCGTTGAATGCAGTTTTTGCAATCCAAATGGCAAACGTATTTTCCTAGCTAGCTTCGGCACCTACCGCTGAACAGCTGCAAAGTAATTTTCTCTGTCACTTCAATTAGGGTATAATAAGAGTGACCATGACAAGTTCTTTCGATTTGATGATTTCGGATTTCGCGGTAGCGGTCCTGAGGGCTTATTGCGAGCTACGCACGAAGTTTTGCCTCTTTGTCACACTTACGTTCGACATTGCAAGTGCGAAAGAGAGAGGCAAAACATCGTTCGTGGTTCACAATAGGCCCGTTTTTTTTTTTAATACCACGTCGGTGGCAAACAAGCATACGGCCCGCCTGATGGAAAGCAATCACCGTAGCCTATGGGCGCCTGCAACCCCAGGGGTGTCACAAGCGCGTTGCCGACCCAATAAGAACTTGTATACTCCTCTTTTGAAAAACCCCATACGTAGTCCAACGGGAAAACCTCGGCAGCTCATTCCACAGACGGACCGTCCGCGGGAGGAAGTTAATTCCTCTGAAACCGCACAGTGCGCGACCATTTAGGTTGCAAGGTGTGAGGATGAGCGCCCAGTCGGTGGCGAGCGGTGCGATGATGAAAAGTGGACGTTGGCATCATGTCGAACAGTTCTTCAGAGCACAACCCATTGTACAGACGATAGAACACACATAAGGAGGCGAAGTCTCTCCTTAGACTTAAGGGTTCAATACCGCCTGTGAGTCTGGGATCGTCGACTATTCGGACAGCTCGTCTCTGAACCGAGTCAAAGGGTGCAAGCTGGTATACAGGTGCTCCTGCCCAGAGGTTACAGCAATACTCCACACGGGGTCTGACTTGCGACTTATATAACAGAAGTCTTTGCTCCGGAGTAAAGTATCCCCTCTCTTTTAATTATTGAGCACACCCAGCTTTTTGGATGCCAGCGTAGCTTTTCCCTCTAGGTGACATCGGAATTGGACGTCGTTGGAAATGTCGACTCCGAGGTTATAACTTATCCCTCTGGTTATAACTTATAAAGAATATTTGATCCATATGTGACAAAGATTGCTTTGACGTCTGACTGACTGACAACTCACGAAAGCAGTGCAGACTTGTCACTGCATACATCTATCTCAGGTTATGGCAAACTATTCAAAATGGATACATTTCTTTAGAATATTGAAATATGACTTATATTTGTAATAACATATTTTTAGGTAGTAAATGAAGGTTGCAGGAATACATTCATTCCGGACCTAATAATTATCAATATGACGTCAGTAGGTAACGTCAATATTTCATTGCAAGTTTGAGAAAAATAAAATGAAATGAAACAGATAACAAACATAAAACATTTTATTTTCAAAAATTGAATGTTTCATACAAGCTTTTTTCACTCGAGGAGCGTTGGTGGCCCACCGGTAAGGCTTTCATTCCGAAGGTCGTGGGCTCAAATCCTGTCGGCTCGTACCAATGAGTTTTCAGAACTTATGTACCGTACCTATGTACGAAATATCATTTGACATTATTTACATTTATAGTTTTGGTGAAGGAGAACATCGTGAGGAAACCGGACTAATCCCAATAAGGCTTAGTATACCCTCTGGGTTTGAAGGTCAAATGGCAATCGCTTTCGTAAAAATCTAGCACCTACGCCAAATCTTGGGACTAGTTGTCAAAGCGGGCCCTAGGCTCTCTGGCCGTGGCAGAAGCCGGGGTAACGAAAAAGCAGGAAGAAGAAGACAAAGTATTGTCGCTGACTGTGCTTTACTTCCCACGACCAACTTACACATATCGAGACGAGTCTAAGAAACCCAAACACAATGGGGTTTGGTTGTTTCATCACAAAGTTCCTATGGCTACCTTCCAGTTCCACCATCAGATCAGCTCTTTGTCTTAATAATATTGCATTGTCATCAAATTTAAGCAGCTCAATCTAAAATCAGGAAATGGTTCAAATTTAACTTGCAAGATTCGATCATAGACAACGGAACTGAAAACTAAGTTGAAACTAAATTCTAAAAGCTTGTAAAAAGAGAAAAGTAAATAATTTATCCTAAAGTTGACTAAGAAGCACCTGTCAAATGATTGAAGAGAAAAATGTGAGATAGATGTATGTGATGACAAAACTGCACTGCTTTCGATGATTGTCAAAACAGTTACTTAAAATAAGTATAGCTATTTTTCAATCAATATTCAACCATATTTGTACCATACAACGTCTATTTTTCCTTTTTGTTCAGATATATTTGCCTTATTGACTGCTTAGATACCATTGGTTTTTTAACAGCTGAGGTATCAATGATGTGTTGTATGTTAAGAAATTAATGAAAATCGACTGTTAAGATATTTGTGACTCGTTAAGCGCTCACAAGTAAATACTATCATGACAGTCAACAACTTTTTGAAAGTTTAAATGTTAACCTCTCTTTGGACACCTCGAGTGTATAGTGACTTCTGATGCTGACTGTACGGAATATCAGATGATATTTACCATTAGCTTTCGGTGAAGGAAAACATCGTGAGTAAACCTGCATACATCCGCGAAGAAATTCAAAGGTGAAATTCAAGTTCCCAACCCGCTTAGGGCCAGCGTGGGGACTATAGCCCAATCCCTCTCATATATGAGAGGAGGCCTGTGCCCAGCAGTGGGACATTATATAGGCTAAAATATTATTATTTATATAGTATTAAGTAGTGTGACTACTGGGGAAAAAATAAAACATTTTTTTTAGATCCTACTGGCGATTGGTATAGTTTCATAACTACTGTTTTGTAACTCTTGAAAACGCAGACCTGGACCCTGGAGCGAATAATTACGGCACAACTTACTTTACTCGATGATCACTATTTATTCATATTTTAATTCACATACTTATAAACACATTGTATTCTCAATATTATTGTTACTCTAGAAGAGTTTCTATTTTATTATTTGCGTGACTATTTCTTCGATTTTGTTTTTACAATAACTATGTTTGAGGTCACGATGTCAATACTCAGTTATTTATGCATCCATGTGTCATGCATGTGTTACATTGTGTATTAAGCACACTTCATATTATGTTTATCAAACATTTTACAACAATGTATGTTAAAGTACCTATACATTTTCTGACTATTTCCTCGTATACATTTTAGATTTATTCAAAAAGAGAGGGTGCCAAATATTTATGAAAATATTGACGGATTACTTAGTACCTATAGCTTTTGTTCAAATAAATCATACCTAGTATACCTACACTCGTACTACCATATATATGTAGCCTCAGCAAACTCGAAAAATGTAATTCTGTGGGCCCATAAATTTGATAGACTCCTTACATTTATAAAATTTTCAGTCTGACTTCATGCAGCTATGAGTTCGCTTGACAAATCTTTCCCATTTTTCTCGCAGTCTATTGAATCGACAGTTTAAAACGTTGAAATAATTTTAAATTCAATCAATACATGGTGATCTAATCGGTTTTTAAAATTACACAATTTATAATAAGTTCATTCAAAATAAATATATAACAGTAAGTATTATTTTAATAAAAATATTGAAAACATTTTTATATTATTATACTCGTAGTGACATAAATAGCAGTATCAGTATTATTAAATAGCTGTTTAAGAGAGTTTGATTAGGTGAGACATAAATGTCGTAAATAAAAGACCACGTGCTTCAGCTGCTTTTACGTTCTCTCCAATACTAAAAAAATTAATTATTTCACGTTATGCAAGAAATAATACATAAAGAAATGATTATTTAAATGTAGATTGCAGTAATTTTTGGACCTAAATTCTATTTTCTCAAACATGCAATGAAATATTGTCTTTACGTTACTTAAAATAGACTCGGAAGTATCACTTTTAGGGCGCAGTAACTCACTGGGATGGAAATGGAATTTTATAACACTTTTCAGGCCTAGGCCTGCTAAGTACCTTTTTTTTATTTCGACAACATTGACAATATTTTTATGTTTATGTTTGAGAAAAACACTATACACGTCTCGGCGAGAAATCGAATTCCCGGCCTCGTTACCTATCCGGTATATACCAACTTCGCCAGACATTCTCATTTTTCCGGCCTCTGATGTAATGTACTATTAATAAATTCGAAAGAACTTTAAAGAAAGTCAGCATACAAACGCGGTGACACTTTTGTGTTTTTAAAACATCATAGCGGCGATAGTTTGGACAGTTCGAAAAAAATGACGATTTGACTTGCCTGTCATCATGCTTATTACATTCCTAAATAGCTACATTCCAATTTTGAATAACTCCATACAATTTTTCCTAGAGAAAATGCTGAGGAATTCTCAAAGGAAACAATATCGAAGTTCCCATTCGTTATTTACATCTTAGTAGGCATATATTATGAGCGGTTTCAGTAAATAGTGCTGATTTTTCACTTATTTTTACGAAAATTCCTGAAATTGGATCCTTTGACAATTTATCTTAACAGTGCTTAAATTTTGAAATAACTTTCTATTCATTTATTTTAAACTTTGATTCCTTACCAGCATAAATAAGAGTTAAATAATACCCGCGGCGTTCAATTACAAATCCAAATTCGAAATAAAATTATCCAATCGAACAAGTTAATTCGTTAACAGACGGGCAGAACCAATCAAACTACTTTAACGAACTTAACCAATTTGCCAGAATACTTTGAAACTTACTTTCGATTTGGAATGATACAATTATAGTATAATATAAAATATTTCTTGAATTTTTGTTATCCCTTTGGCCTTTTAATGCGTATTTATCTGAAAGTATTTCACGAATTTAAACTAATTTATTTATGTATTGTAAATACACGATGCTTTTGTGATTATACCGAAAGACTTTACCCATGCATTTTTTATGTCAAAATAAGTCAACTTTCACTAAAATTTCACTAAAATCATTTCATAATATTATTTTAGTGAAATTCGTTAATATATGACAAGTAAAATAGGTATAGCATAGGGGGATTTATTTTAAAGTGTATTTTCAATACATTTTGAGTTAAAGATTTGTGAGCTAGCTTTATTCTCATTTTCTCTAACGTTTAGTCAATGGGTATGTCAAGATGAAACTATATCATAGTGTAAAAGTTTTAAGCGTGCAGGCGTTTTTCAGTAAGTTAAGATGATTTTTTTTAAACATGTCATTATCTACATATGTAACAACTTAGCTGAATCCAAAAAAAGTTTTTTGTGAACCCGAAAAATTTTAAAGGTTTTAATTCCTGTTTGGACTTTGTAGTCCACATTCATTGCCATTCATTTGTATAATTTTATATGGCCGTCGTATTGTAATAAATGCTTAAAACAAACACGTTTACCATAATGTTTAGTTTTGAAATGTAAAGAATACAAACATATGTACCTTCCTGTAAACACAGTTAGGAAAAGCATGAATAACAAAAAAAAATCAAGTAAAATGAATATTCATACAAGCCTAGTTTTAATGAGGTCTGCATAGTATACATTAGATGAAAGATGAACAATACTTACGAAAAACAACCGACTGCGTTGCGTCAAAATTCTTTAGAAATCAGCGTTGCGTTCTCACAAAGATGACGGGTGACAATGAAGTTTGCATGTCCTCGTCATTAAAAAGGAATGTTTTTTCCTGGTTGGTTGAACATGAACATGAAAATAAAGCCTGCTGGAATAATTTGTAAATTTACAACAGCTATATTTTACACTTTGTCTAGATACTTTAAGATCACCAAAAGTGTCATCTAAAGGTGTCGGCATCATTTTTCTACAGTGGTGTTTGTAATGATTATAACCTAGTGATTTTTAATTGTAGTAATTCATGAAAAAAGTCTGATTAGAAATAGATACTTAAATGTCAATAAAATTCCAAAAAAATGTCATTACCTTTTGCCGCTTATCTGATACTGTCGAATTTTAAAAGGTTATTTTCTCATACATTGATGATTTAAATGTATATTGACATCTACAGGATGACTTTTGTTCAACTTTCTTAGTGTTCACACCTGATTGACGAGCCATAAGTCACCCTGCCTTTGAATAAAAAAAAACAGTTTTTTAGTAGCTAAAATAAATGTTATGTTAATTTACATCGCAATTTATAACTAAACACTAGTAACAAATCTCGTACCGGATAAATTAAATTTTCAATGAAAATATTTTAATGAATTTTACCAATCCTAATCCTCGTATAGAATAACAGAATAACTTAATAGATATATAACAATACTTTATGTCTTTATTAGCTACCACAATACCAGACGGTAAAAGAAAAGGCCATTAACATATACACGGTGGAATTTAATCGGTGAACAGGAACCCATTTTTCTAATTCAGTAATCGATGACGGTCACGTTTATGTAGTACTTAAGTGGAACCAAGTTTTTTTTTTAGCATAAATTTTTTTTATTTATTTTTTATTTTATTTTATTTATTATACGGGACACCAACAGAGTACATAAGGCAAGTTTACATGGAATAATTGGTAATTATTTATATAGGTACATATGCACCCCAATTACAGGTGAACACTTCATTTTCCAGTTAAGTTCTACACTACTAAGTTTAGTAACAATCCAGAATAATACCTTAGCTTAACATATGGATATACACAACAAAATTTTTATGTTGAAATTAAAATTTATTGTCACCCTACTAATGGTTTAGTCTGAAAAGTTTAATACCTCTTTTCAAACTATCAGCCATAGAAACTTAAAACATAAATGAGCAATAACCACTCACATGCTTTAATTTTTGCGATAGACTCTATTCCTATGTAAAATAAGAGCGATGCATGGCTGATAATTTGAAAAGAGGTATTAAACTTTTCAGACTAAACCATTAGTAGGGTGACAATAAATTTTAATTAAAGTTTAATTTCAACATAAAAAATTGTTATGCTAAAAAAAAACTTGGTTCCACTTAAGTACTACATAAACGTGACCGCCATCGATTACTGAATTAGAAAAATGGGTTCCTGTTCACCGATTAAATTCCACCGTGTATATTTAATCTCACTTGATACAATAAAATGTTATACCTGTCCCATAAAAAACTCAAGTTCTGGT
>JALPQI010018103.1:0-34691 GCA_025490895.1 Thaumatotibia leucotreta
GTTTTTGTTCTATCAGGAAATAGGTATTTCTTGTCAGAAAACAACGAATGAAATGTTTCTCACAAATGGAAGCGCCTTGATAATTTACTGGAATCCTTCTAATTTTGTTACTACTTAAATAAAACCAATAAGCCACCGCGTATTTGTTTAAGCTTCTGAACGGCATTTTAGGGTTCCTTAGATTCCAGTTGTAAACTTTTATACAATTAACAATAAATCTACTTTACACTTTATTTTGCCTTCATTAATTTAATTACTTTAATTTGTGATTAGTATGGTTAATCATCGCTATGATTAACCATATTCGTACCTATTTTAATTAACATGTAGCGCTCTACATGTTAATTAAAATAGGTACGAATACGTATGTCTTTATTTGTTTTGTTTGGCAATGGGTAATATCAACTCTATTACCTTTCATGATTTTTTTTAATTAAAATATTTCCTATTTTTTCCCTTTTGCCCAGCGATGGGACACAAAAAGGTTTTCTTATTTGTTGAACCGTATACGTACTGTACCTACTGATACGTGACATTTATTTACTATAATGCAATAAATTCGAATACAAATAAATGTACCACTTTTTGACTTCATTACAATTGCCATAAATAGAACAATTGGATACATGTTTCTATAGTCATCTGTACCATTCCTATGTAAAAAAGTGGTAGCGTAGTAACCTGATTGTACTTGTGCTCATATGTATTGAAGCTACATATTAAGTTAGCTTTATCCAAGCCGTTTTTCTTTGTACATCGCTGATGCGCATTATACACGTAATAGGTTGTAAACCAAGGAAATTGCGCATTTACTAGTCTACCTGTAGCCGTACCAATAGCTGGAAAGTAAAAGATAAGTTAGGTTTTCCTCGATACGTGATGCATTCTATCGCGCTCACACTAACATTGGAGCGAGCGCGATGGCCTGCTCTACGTATCGAGTAAAACCTAACGTTACCGATACTTGTAAAGTCATGGTACGGCTACTGGTCTTAGTCTAGACAAAAAATGAATCACTACTACCTTTTGCCATTTTAATCACCCATTACGTTAAAGGCTTAAGAAGATTGACAAGTTTTTACACAAACGCAGCTTTACCTGAAGATATAAAACTTGAATTAGCAACACTTAATGTGGCGCGCTGGCGCGTAATGTTGCAATGGAAACACCACTTTTTTTCTGCCATGGGCTTGGACTTGGCTATCAAGTTTGCATGCATTGCATTGCATGCAAGCAGATTTGACGAATGACTATCATGTGAGTAAGATAATGTAATACAAGGTTTTGAACTTATAATAATATTAAGGATAATTTGTACTGAAACATACAATATCTTTAGGTGTGATGTGGAATTTCACTGTACAATATAATTTATGTGTAGCGACACATTTTTATTTATGCATGTTTGATTTCGAATGTTCCTTTCATTTCGAAGTTTCAGGTGTCCATACTGCTGCTTAAAATCATTACAACACAAATTAAGCAAACAAAAATATTCATTGAACATATTGCGAAAGTACAAATCAAATTATTTATTAACTAAATATTTTAATTTGTACTTTTAATTTTTCTCCAGTAGTCACACTACTTAATAGTTACTATATAAATTATAAATATTAGATGTCATATACCAAAGAAAAACGACCAAGATCACCTATGTCCGAGGTGGGGAACGAACCCACGTACTCAGCTTTCGCGGCTGATGCCTGTACCCCTCGGCCACTCGGTCTTAGCAACCACCGGTCAAATTTCCCACCGGTCTATGTCCCCACCTCGGACATAGGTGATCTTGGTCGTTTTTCTTTGGTATATGACATCTAATATTTATAAAAATATTCATATTTGCATATTTCTTCCTAGTACGGAACCGTCAATATTATTCGAACTTACTCCCGACCATTTTTCGTACTAAATATAGACATCAACTTCCTTAAATCGCTCGGTAACATGTGTAGGAAACGTCCCATTACTAAAATCCTTTACAATAAAACTGTAGCCCTTAATATGTAAACCATAGAGTATACAATCGGCTGAAAAAATGAGATATTTGTCATTTTTATTGGGAAGCTGGTTTGATATTAATCACATGGTTAATCTGTAACAGAGTTCACAAAAAAGTGTTTATTTTTTACTTTAATCCGTAGGTATGTGAATAGACTGAAGTTTGTGAATGACTTTTTAGTTATTTTATTACGTCGTCGTGGTTTTTTATGCGTAACATGGGTAACATCAAATGGATGTGAGCTTTTAAGTAAATTAGTCTTTCGGATGGACAGTTGACTAAATGTTGTTGGCTGATATTTTTGTGGGGTATTTTAATAGTTGACACCATTGACACAGGAATAATAAGAAACCGGCCAAGAGCATGTCAGGCCATACTCAGTGTAGGGTTCCGTAGTTCTTCAAAAACAGCTGGATCGTTATGTTCGAAATAGTTTTATTTTAAAGTATTCTATAAGCATTCATGATTTTTTTATGTTGTTTTAATCCATGGATCAAAACTTGATTGCAGGGAGCTGCTATCTCCGAAAATATTGACTTTAGAAATAAACTTTTTTTTTGAAAGACTTATTCTACGATACCCACATTATAGGAACACAACAAAATAAAAAAAATCATCCTCACTTTACCTGTACAAAATTGCAAATTTCAAGTACTAACGGCTACTGAATTATGCTGCAGACAGACAGACGGACAAAATAAAATAAAAAAATTGTACACGCAATGTTATGATCCAAATTAACAAACACAGGTATTTATACTACCTACGATAAACTAAAACTAATACAAAATACTATTCAACAAAATTATTATGCCATACTATTCAGATCAGATACCTACTATAATTAGACCAATTACACGCGCGTATAAACACGCTGTATAAGCATTAGTGCGCGGATTCTAATCTAACTCATGATCATGAATGCATCTTAAACGAGACAATCGGTTACGAAGATTTATTGTGTTCTTTAACTTTGTGGAATTGGTGTCATCATCATCATCATCAGCCTATGTTAGTCCACTGCTGGACGTAGGCCTTTCCTATTAACTATGCGTATAGACGCATTAGGAGGTAAATACCCATAATCGCCACGCTGGGCAAGCGGATTGGCGATCGCAGTAATGTGTCCACTATGATGACGCTGCTGCCCATCATCAATTTTGTAAAATGGTCAGTGACACTTCAATCCCTTAGTCGACTCTTACGACATCCGCAGGAGGAGTTGGGGTGGTGACAAATGTATTCTTACTGCCGTCACCACACGGCATCGTCACGGAATTGGTGTATAGCACAAAGTAAAATACAAACTGAAAATCAGACAGGATGAAATAACATAACAAGTATAACAACAGGCGGTTTTATCAGAAAATGTGATTTTTATCGATTCGCGTATCGTGCTTTCAAATTAAAATTTACGATGCTCAAAGTTGGCTCAAGCTTTAGCAAAAAAATCTTATGAATATAAGAATAGCCATATCAGTGTTACGTTATGATAGAATCAGCTTAAAAGCATCAATTGTGACTAATTTTATTTATTACCATCGCCCCAAGCCATCTATTACCGCGAGCGGTTCCAATAAAACCACTGAATCAAAGAGAAAAACTGCGCTCCGTCCGTATAAATATTTTATTTCGGATAGTGAGAATTGGGGTGGCCATGGCTAAGATGAATGCGGGACAAGGTTTTACTTTTTAACTCTCGACGCGAGGGTAAAAAACTTAAAGCGCTATTGGCCCGATCGTCTGTAAAATATACACGCTCAGCAGCAAAAGTTAATTGAATTTAATGCTCTTATAAATCAGGCTGACGGGACACTTTTTAAACATGGGCGGAGGCTGGTGCATTAAGTGGCTTATAAGTAGTTTTAAGTATGTAGCGAGTGCGAATATCAGAAAATAAAGGCATATTGACATACTTACAAACTTTTTGTTGCTTAATTTTTCACTTTCATTGTGATTAATTTGAAATTGAAAGCGTGTGACTCTCTAGCTACTTAATATTTAAAATAGTAAATGCACGAGAAAGAACACCCTTTGTTTTTGTTTCGACTTAAATTTCAACAAGTTATTTAGAGTAAATCAATACGATTGGGTGTTTGATAGTTGTAGCCACGAATAATTGTGTCGCTGTGAATATGATTTATACCATGATATATGTATGTCTGCATCATACTTGAACAATAAACTCGCTTTTTTATTATGATTAGTATTGGACATTACATCTTATTTTTGAAATCTTCTTTTTTTTATGTGTGATATTATCTCACATTGCAATATGTTGACGCAGATAAAACGGTTTCGTTCAGAGCACAAATATCACGAAAGTATTATAATTATGCTTTCTGTTTATTTATCACGTCACATGACTTATCGTTTTGGTACATAATCAAATGGAGTACACCTACATTAGTGAATTAATAAATACGTTTATAGAAGTAATTTTAAGATCATATAATAAATCACGCGTATATTTTACTAATATTTTCCAATAAATGTGTCATAACCTATTATGTACCGTGTGATTTTAGTGCAGTTTCCTAAACAAGTAAAAGTTATAGTTATGTTCTCAAGTTTGGAGCTGTCATTCGCTTTATTTACTTCTAATTACAAAACTCAACTCTACTGAGGTGACGTACCGTAGAACTAAACTCAGTTTTAATCAGCCAATCGTCTGTTAAACTATCCCCATAAGCTCGCAACTTATGGCAACCCCACATCGGGAAGTTGGGAACTTTTACTAATATGTACTAGTCAAATGGACTCTCGAGGATTCCGCTAAGCTATAAAGAACCTTACACTGAGGGATTAAAGTTGGAATTGTGTAGAGCCGGTTGAATATAGCCGCCTGGCACTCATGCATATGGAAATCGGGACTTAGGTCATAGAATAAATACCTACCCACACTTGATAGTTTTATTTGGCCCGCAATTTTGAGTGCGGGGGATATTCTACGTTTTAGTGGATACATTATTAACAAATTTTGCGAACCAAAGCCGAAGATAGCTTGGTATTATGTTGCATGAACAAAAATTCGCGTTAGTTCCTTCATTGATAGAGAGAAAAATATTATGTCCGATGATTTTTGAAGTTAGAATTGATAAGCCATAATTACGGTGAAACATTTTGAGATAAATCGATAGCGTTCTATGTATGAAACATGATATGTTTTTTGTGAAACAATTAAAGTTAATGTATATAATTATTATCTTGATTTGTGTAGTAAGCAGTACTATTTATATAAATGATTAGTACATTGTGCATCAAGGGAGGTACGGAATTACCAACAAGAGTTTTCGAAATCCGACGCCGTAAGCGGATGGCTTTTAATGACTCGAGTTATAATTCCGCTTACCGACCGTGATGCATACAATATTTTTCCTCACACTTGCCCACAAAAAATAAGGTTTAAGACAAAATATTATTAAATGACGTACTGACATTTCTATTACTCCCTAATTTCACTTATCTATTACTCCGGCTTAGACAGCAAGTGTGATGAAAAGTAACTTGTAGTACATTTCTAGTAGTGGCCTGTTCAGTGGGAATCGGAAAGGGTATAAATATAGGTATATAGGTACAATTTTAGCCATAATTATTTTTCTGTTTTTGTATATTTTATGATTAAATAAAATCCATTTATTTTAGACCTTATACTCCCGACATTGATGTAAAGAGTGAATACATATCGCCGGGTTAGAGGCAGAACCAACTATTTCCTTGAAGTTGCTTTTGAATAAACGTATTGTATGTCAATGGCATAGAACACTATTTGCTTAAAGATATTTTACCAAAATAATTTGTTCTGCCTCTAAATCGGCGATATTTATGTCTTTGACATAGTGGAACAAGGAATCTCAAAATAGACCCAAAACATTTGCTTACCGTAAATACGAGAATACTTCTTATTTGTATATCCATTATAAAGTTACCTCGACCCATCACTCATCATATTACCCTAAATTAACAAACAACCCAACAAAACCAAATACACAAGTCATCCGAACCTTTTATTAGGAATAATGATTTACGTTTACCAGCTTTGTTTCATTTTCTGATAAATAGCGGCTGCGTCGGCCGATAATTAGTGAGCGTGCGAATTTAATATCTCGTGTGTGCGCGCCTTTACACGGCGCGGGAATGTCTTCACTGATCACTAAATTGTGGTGTCTTTAAAGGTTATCTAACGAATAAAAAACGCAACAATATATCGGATTTTGTCGGCTTTGTTGATAATCGATATACCTTAAACGACAAAAAATCTAATTTTCCTAACTAGTGCGCAAAAACGAATTTAGCGCACGCTTCGTGCTCGGTAATTTCTCTTTTTGACGCACTTGTTATGAAAAAAATCGTACCTTACACGTGCAAAAACTTTTTTTAACTCGGGTGATTGTCGCCCTCGTTTCACTCGGGCTCCAACTTTCACCCTCGCCGAAAAAAAGTTTTCCCGCACTAGTTAGGAAATGTTACTCGTTGCCTGCTGAGGTCTGGGTTACCAACTCGAAATTTTATTTAACCCTAATGAGCAAGCCAAAACCCCCTAAAACGAAGTTATTAAAAAAAAATCTCGTTACTAAAAAAATGTTTGAAGGGTCATAAGGTTTGACGACGCAACATACCGTGTACTTTGAAAATCGTCCAAAGTTTCGGTCTCTGCATCACTCCAAAGAAACTCCTTTGTTCCAGTAACAAAGTTTTCTGAGTTTCGTAAATATTTTTTTTTCCATAGATAGAAAGAACAAACATGGTATGGAAAAATCCCTAAATACTTATACGGCTAAAAATTTGAAGCCACTAAATAAACCTCATCCTCATTTACCTCCTAAATATTTATACTCTGTTTGGTTTGGTGTTTAAAAAAGGTAATCAATCTTGCAGTTTCTTTTTATTGAAAAATGCATATAAAAATCCAAACTAGGTACTTAATGAATCAAAAACAATGTACTCGTAAATCACAGTATTTCCTTGTTATATTATGTTATGTATATATGCTAAAACTTATTATCTACTCGTAGTTTTCAATAAAAAGATACTGCAAGATTGTATACCTTTTTTTAAACACCAAACCAGAGTATAGGGGTGGGGTAGAATTCGAGGTTTTTTCAAGTGACTACAGTATGGGGTTCTTCAAAAAAGGAGTCTAAAGATTATTGAAGGGTGCGCAACGCACCTACACATGAAGCTAAGCGTCAATACTGTCAATAGACAAGCCCTTTACTCGATTGCCACCGCAAGAAAATTAAAAAAAAAAAAGTTTCTTTTTGCAAAACGCTAATGTTTCAAGCTCATTACAGCACCGGTACACAAACAGCTTGAAAATTCAAAATAATGTCACATATTTCACGCTACGAAGACATTTTCGATATCCTGTTCGGAAACAGCGTCCCGTGAGCTTGAGGCTATACAAGTGAGCTAAATGTCCTAACACTCGAACATTAACTTAGTGCCTAAAGTTTCTCCCGCTAAGTAAAATTACAGTTTGGTTACGAGCGCTGACTGTACTTTCTTTAGTCATTTCGTGTGATTGAAATGCTGTGAACTACGTCGTATCGGATTCGTATCGGCATCGTAACATGGACGTACAGTATAAGCTACTCGCCGTATTCGCCTACTTGGTTGGGAGAGATTATATTTACCTATCAATGTCTTATTGCATGAAACCACTGAAACAAACGGTGACGGTTAGTCTATCACGATTCACGCCATACGTTTATGTACCTACTGCATAATCCATTTTCTGTATTTTGCAGAAACGCCGGAATTTATAATGCTGTCATAATGTACTTAGTATAAATTTTACTGAAGCTAAGCTCGCGAGATAGACTTCCCGTCTTCTACTATAATTATATAAATAAAAGAGGGATTAAAGTTTACTGCACTGGAACTTCAAAATTCGTAAAATTACAAGATTTGTCTTTGTTTAGTCCACGAAGGCGACTATGCATTGTCGTACGCGAGTCGTGATGGTATCGTATCGCTACAGTGCCGTACAGTATAAGTTTGTGCACCGTATTTGCGTGCTCGGGTCGTCAATCACTTGCGGGCTGACTACGCGGTTCTCTTTAACGACTACTATACTATACGCGACGATAGTTTCCTTTTCGGCGAGTACGAAACGTCCGAATTCGTACAATACACAAACATATTCAATAACTTGATTATCCATTGTATTGAAGCTAATTGTGACACATACGAAGGCAAAAGATTGTTCACTACATACAGGGTGTTTGTTATGTCGTTAGCCAAATTTGGATATGTCATTCGCGATCACCAGTACACAAATTTTTTGAAAAAAAAAGTGCCACTTTTTTTAGTTTTTTTTCCCGTTTTTTATCCGGCAAAAACATAATTTGTGGTCACTAGGCAAGTTTGTTTCAATCCGTGCGATTCGATGGCAGACAAAAGGGTAGCAGGTTTGAGTAGTCAAGTCTTAGCCAATCAGGAGTTCATCACAAGCACCGATCAGCCGACGTCACTCACCCCACCATCGGCACTAAACAATGAATAAAATGTCCTAACTACATGCACACACGATTGTTATTTGATTAAAACTGCCCAAGCGCATACCTACCTGTACCTGCTCGTCGTCATCAACAATTCAATTTGCTTAGAGAGTGCATTAGAATCGATATCTGAGGTAAACCAGTACGCGTTTGTATGACGGAACATTTAAGTTACTCCGTTCTTGAGGTCAAATTATGCTGGCTCGGCTGATCGCAAGATGCCATGTGCCATTTGTACAGCACTCTGTAAACAAAGAAGGAGTGCGCTTGCGTGAACGCGCTCGAGTCAAACTACCCTCAGATCGGCGCGCAACTCAAAATACCCTCATTATTAGTACTGTATGCGATAGACTGATAATGCTGTCTCGTGGGATTTACCTGCAAGTTAAGCTCCACCTCCATTCCCCACCACGCGTAGGAAACTTGTTACGTACGTTATAACGCATTGAATTAGTTACCTTATGCGGGTTAATTAAAGTTGCAAACTCAAACACCCTTTCCAATCTGATTTGGCAGTTATGAGATGTTGGGGCAGTACGCAAAGTAAGCAAGTGATCATAGTGACCAAACATTCGTAAGATAATGGGATTTAAAAAAAAATCTATAACAAAAAGGATAATGAAAAATGGATTATTTTTGTTTTACCAAATATTTTTTTACGCCTTTACCCAACACATATTGCAATATGGCTAATGATACGGATAAACATATATGCAATATGGATAAAAAAATATATGCAATATGGATAAACACCCTGTATGTAGGCATAGCACACGAGTAACAGCTTACGCAAACTTCAAAATTACAGTTTTTGCCTCTGTCACTCCTACGAAGGCGTCATTAGAGTGACGGAGACAAACCCTCGAAATTTTCAGATTTCTGATTTCACGGTGGGATCGCTTACAATATCACGCGTGGATGCACACTTTCGTACGCGAGTCGTGACGGTGTCGTACCGCTACAGTGCCGTGCAGTATAAGCTTGTCCGCCGTATTTGCGTACTCGGGTCGTCAATCACTTGCGGGCTGACTACGCGGTTCTCTTTAACGACCACTACATGCGCGATAGTTTCCTTTTCGGCGATTGCATTGCATTTCAAACAATACTGAGGCTCTACCGCGCACGAAGTGTTCCCTCGCTCTCATAAGTGTGACAGGGAAGGGAGGCAACACTTCGTTCGTGGTTCGCGGTATCTGGCCTACTACCGCGAAAATCGAAATTCGTAAATTTAGAGGATTTTTCTCTGTCACTCAAACGAAGGCGTCATTAGTTAGAGTGAGAGAGACAAATCCTCGAAATATACGAATTTCGTTTTTCGCGGCCCTACCGCTGAGTGGAATTTAAATTTTCGTGAGACATAATACCTATAAATATTATTTTATTATATAAATATGTATCTTTAAACGGTTAAACTCAGGTGTATTTAGTATCTACGCGCGACATATTTCGAAGAGCCCAGTACCCGTACCATGAGCTGCCGCGGCATTATTAACGCGCGTTTACTTTCTATCTGGCTCGCTCATGGTACGGTTACTGAAGCCGTACTTAACTTACGCAGAGGCTAACGTTTGTTGGGTCAAACTCAAAATCATGTTATGAGTCTTTCCGGTGGACATTTTAAAAGTTAAGGGCTATAAGAGTTAATTTTCTTATTAAACCCTTATTGTCATTTAAAGGCACTCCTTTCCTGTTGAATTGTATGATAAAAACACGATAAAAATCACAACTACACTACTACCAGTTGCTTACTATTGGCCACAGGAAAGAGGAGCTCTACAGTTCAGCTGAACACGCACATTTTTTTTCGTGTGATCGATATTTAACAGCCTGTGGACAAGTAGTACTGATTTTTATCTTACAACGCAATGAAAAAGGAGTACGTCGTGAAGATAAGGCTTTCATAAGAAAATCTAGCTTTACAGGCCTTAACTTTTAAATTGTCTACCGGAAAGACTCCGAACATGCGTTTGCATTTGACCCTGTTTGTATTCGCGGCAAGCTTAGGGCTTGTCCATTAATCACGTCACTGTATAGGGGGGAGGGGGGGGTTCAAGAAAAAATCACCAATTATCACCATAGGGAAGGGGGGGGGGGAGTCATCGGACAAATCACGTGTAATTTTTTGTTACTCTCTGCTGAACAGCATACTTCTTTTAAAACATAACCAGATATCAAATCCTGAACTGAATTTAAAAACTTAGCGGACATTTACCTCGTAGTTTTCAAAAAAGTTTTTTCCTATCACGCTCCCTTAATAAAGTACGTAAATTAAAGAGTTATTAAAAGGACTATGTAAGTTGGCAAAAAATTACACGTCAAATTGGCTAGGGGGGGGGGGTTGTCCTGAAAATATCACCAAGTATCACCATGGGGGAGGGGGGGGGTCATCGGACAAATCACGTGTAATTTTTTGTTACTCTCTGCTGAACAGCATACTTCTTTTAAAACATAACCAGATATCAAATCCTGAACTGAATTTAAAAACTTAGCGGACATTTACCTCGTAGTTTTCAAAAAAGTTTTTTTCCTATCACGCGTCCTTAATAAAGTACGTAAATTAAAGAGTTATTAAAAGGACTATGTAAGTTGGCAAAAAATTACACGTCATATTGGCTAGGGGGGGGGGGGTCCTGAAAATATCACCAAGTATCACCATGGGGGATGGGGGGGTTTAAAATAGGCCAAAATTGTATGACGTGATTAATGGACAAGCCCTTAGGCACTGGCGAGTGTCGCCGTGTCTCTTTTATTTACACGGGGGTGCGTATCTTTTGTTCGTGTTTATAGCCGATAGTTCATAGCTTAGTAGCTCGCGGTGAGACCAGTGCCTTATGATAGCGGCACTGTTTCTATATATTTAGAAAAAAAACATCTCTTTACAAATATTTTTGGAAATTGTGGATGTATTCAGAAAATTAATTACCTAATACAAATTGTAAAGGAAATTAATTTCCCATTCAACTACGTATTTCCTTTTGCGACTTTTGTAAATATATTTTCTTCATTGGCGTAAAATATTAAAAATTAAGGATAATTATAATCTAATAATCTGGAGATACAGAAAAGGCAAAAAATAGGTATTTAAATACAGATATTAAACTTTGACAATTTGCGGAGCTTATCTATGTATGCTTTACATACTTATTTCATCACACTTGCTGTCTAAGCGTGCCATTGCTTGCATGAGTAGCGGGAGTAATATAAAAGTGAAATTCCCTAAAGAGTATTAGAAATGTCAGTACGTCATAGAATAATATTTTTATATTTTGAATATTATATTGTTCGCAAGTGTGATGAAAAACATTGTATGCATCACGGTCGGTAAGCGGAATACTAACTCGAGTCATTAAAAGTCCTCCGCCTACGGCGTCGGGCTTCTAACACTCTCGTTAGTAATTCCGTACTTACCTCCCTTGATGCACAATGTACTAATTAATCGAGCTGAAGATTGTCGAAGTTGAAACATGGAAGATAATTACGAGTACACAAAAATATTGGGGAGGTCTAGCAATAAATACAGGGTTGGGCGGATTAAGTGTCCTAGTTAAAAAGTGGTATAAAAGTTTAAAAACAAAACAATATTACTAATCTTGGTGTTATTTACATCAGAAACATTCTATATTTTACCGCAGCAATTGATAAATTTGATAAACTCCCCTTTAACATGTATTATTTTAAGCATTATGCCGTATAAGGAATTTCATCCGGCACGCACTACCTTATCTGCCATGTGATGTCATACATATTAGGTTATCTAACCCTAGTACAAACTTGAATCTTAGCCTAAACCCGTCTCAATAAAACTCTGCATTGATTTGTATATGGAAATGTTTATAGCATTTCAGTTATCTAAAGATTTAACGTACTTTGCTAGGTAAATATCAGCCTCATAATTTTGGCTATAACTTGGTATTTCTTCTTATCATATTGTACCCTGATTGATTAACTTTTTGGAATAAATTTATATTTAAAATACCTTCCTTTCTAGTTCTTAATAAAACACTATACCCATAATCAATCTGGAATTTACCAAACTCTTGCAATGAAAATGCATTTTCTTTGAAAATGACCTTCGTGCCGCCTATTCGACTTTTTGTATTTAACTCTTATATTTTTTAAAGAAACATATACAAATTATCTGTTTTATAAGGGCCTCACATTTTGTGATTATTTTGCAGTGCGCAAAATATTAACCCCTCTTCAATTTAATAATTTTATCGAAGATTATATAATAAGAGGCACATTTTCGTAAAAATTGCCCATGGGTGCTTATTGGTACTTTGCTGACTCAAATCATTTAAAGCTTACCCAATTTCGGCTTGATTTTGAAAGTAGAGGACTCCTTGAAACGATTGATAGTGTGCAGTATTAAAACATACGTTGATATTTACTTTTATGGTCAGTTGATAATGTCGCCCGATTTTTAATGCACGCTGCACCATTATCCAACAACACCGCTTTTTACATTTGCTCTTAAAAATATATACAACTAAATGTTATGAGAATGAGTTTCGGAATCCATGAAGCTGATTAAATCGACGATTTAAAATGACATACAGGGTATGAAAAGCAGTTATATTTCAATAGATAAACGAATGTTTTTCAATAGGACAGTTAATCAGCCCAACCCTGTATACATCGGTGTGCCATCTAATATGACATTTACATACATTACAACACGCTCGCCACGCACACGCACGCTCACGCATCCGGTGTAGTTTGGCCCTAATACCACACTCACGCCCTTTACTAACTGAGCCTCAACAAATTCGACACCGCATATGGAAAACAAAAGACGATAAAATTCAAATAGCCCTTCAGAAAGGCATCAAATTCTAAATTAATTCCGTTCCCACCCACTTACATAAACTCTTTATTTCGCCACAAAGCTCTCCTGGCGTCCTATAAAGATGACATTTGCAAAAACATAAAAAGGCGGCGAAGAGCTCGATGACATGTCAATCGAATTTTACTTATACAAAGGAATGGGGCAGGCCTAAAGCACAGGCGAATAGCGTTTTATATTGATTTAAACTTTCACGGTTATCACTCATATTTTAACGTCAAATGGGTCTTAATTGCGAAAATGTACGTTTGCCTGCGACCACGGGTGTAAAGTCATGCCCGAAACGTCAGTATAATAATTAAACGTAAGTTTACACGATTAAGATCCGTTTTTGTTAAAATATGAATAGCGTGTCGATGAAAAATATACATCCAATATCCATGCTAATATTAAAAATGCGAGTTACGCATTTTGCGGTTGCGGTTCCTGTCTGTCTGTTAACTCTTCACGCTAAAACCGCTAGACCGATTTTGTTGAGATTCGGTGTGTATGAGTAGGTATATGATGTGCGACCCGAAAAAAATAGTTTCAGTTGCGGAAATTGCCTGTGTGTAGACAAAATCGCGAGCACCAACTAGTTATTTATAATGTTTAAAGACTATTGATGATGCTAAGATCGGTTAAACTTAGCTATTGTATGCTGGAATTTTGAGTACGGAACTGAAACATGCATCTAAAAGGAGCTGGGGCATCTATTATCAGTGTATATTATTTTCTATGTCAAGTTTTTCGAAGGCATACATAATATCAGACTATTGTTATCTTCGCATTTTCATTACCGTACCGTCGACATTTATTTGAAAAAGAGCGAAAGAACGAACTTTCTTGAAAGTTAAAATCATTACTCATACCGTAGTCGTAGCATGCCGTATATTTGTTTTGTATAATATTGTAGTCTGTAGCGTAAGTGGATACTATGGTATCATGGATTACAAACGGTTCGTTACCAATAAAAAAAACAATAATATTATTGTTTTCGATTATCGCGAAAGTTATTCTTAAAATAAAACCCTTTACATCGCTCGTGGTCATCGGTGGTTGTCGGGATATGATAAATATACACGATATGATCCGTGTCATAGTTTTATCACTACATAATATAAAACAAAGGTGCTGTCCTGTCTGTCTGTCCCTATGTATTCTTAAAACTTTAAAACTATGCACCGTATTTAGAAGTGTCTTTTTGATAGATTCAGTGATTCGAGAGGTAGATACAGATGTAGTGCAAAATCCTTTCTCTTCGGCTTTTCACAATTTTATATATCCTCCTGCCTACATGTGTCCTACCCAAAGGACATAAGCCTCAATCAATTTCTAAACTCTTTGTCAATTATACAAATTTCCAATTCGATTTGTCAAATTTTGACATAATGTAGGCACGAGGATAAACCTGTGCATAGTCATGGCGGATCGCTACTTTTATATTCTATAAAACATTTTGGGCATTTTACAAAATCCAAATTATTGCGGATTTCCGCGACAACGTCACATTTGGGCCCCACAAGAAACGTCTCTCGTTGATATGACGGCTTTTACCAGGTACGTTGTTTGCCTTTCACGCTTGACTGTCTGGGTTGGGGGTGGTTAGCGGGTTCTGTGGTCTATTTTAGGATTTTAAGTAGATTGGTATTGGTACGTATAATAATCTAGAAACTGACACTATTTTACCGTTCTCATGTGGGAAGAGAACTGAGTACTTAGGTTTTTAACGAAACTCGGAAATTTCGAGGATTTTTTTCTGTCACTCAAACCGTCAGGCGTCATTAGAGTGAGAGAGACAAAGCCTCGAAATTTACGAATTTCGTTTTTCGCGGTATGGCCACAGATATTTTACAGACAAACGGGTCTTAATCGCGTAAACTTACGTTTAATTATATCCTGACGTTTCGGGCATGACGTTACACCCGTGGTCGCAGGCAGACTGGCGAGAGAATGTATCAACACCTTCGAGCTGCGCGGGTTTTTCGAACTACCCGCACTTGATCTTTATTATTCACTTCTAGGCTAGGGTTGTCACTAGGCCTACACACAACACTCACAACATCCAATGGCTTAAAAATGGCTGTTTCACCACGCTTACATTTGTAAATCACGGGATTCCACGCGGACGAGATTCCTTGTCCCTCATTTTGATTAAAATTCCGATGTTAAATGAGGGACAAGGAATCTCGTCCGCGCGGAATCCCGTGATTTACAAATGTAAGCGTGGTGAAACAGCCATTTTTAAGCCATTGGATGTTGTGAGTGTTGTGTGTAGGCCTAGTGACAACCCTAGCCTAGAAGTGAATAATCAAGATCAAGTGCGGGTAGTTCGAAAAACCCGCGCAGCTCGAAGGTGTTGATACATTCTCTCGCCAGTCTGCCTGCGACCACGGGTGTAACGTCATGCCCGAAACGTCAGGATATAATTAAACGTAAGTTTACGCGATTAAGACCCGTTTGTCTGTAAAATATGAATGATAATCGTGAAAGTTTAAATCAATATATGGCCACAGATGCTCGAAATTATCGATTTTTGACATTGGACAACTGTAACTCCAAAATTCCAGAGGTGTTATGACGTAAGTGCTTTACCAGTTATTTTCCTTTTCCTATTTACTTAACCTAAGATTGAAGAAGGTTCAGCTTGGAGAAACTTTGTATTGTGGCCTTACCTGAAAACAAAGAAAAAAATATTTAATAAGGTGACATCATGAAATCGATAGTATGACATGTGCGGTTATGTTATAAAGTCACTTTTTCATATTAGTGCGACAAAGACAGTTAGCTGCCTTTCGTTTACGATTGACGATTAAGCGTTAGCGATTGGCAACTTGTCTAAGCACCCAGATTTTTTTTTCTCGAATCGGATTTCGGTTCCATCGTAAAAGTTCATTAATATGACACCTAAAATTAGAACGATGAATAAAAAATCAGCCTGCATAGCTAGTCCCATTTAGCGGCCTTACCGAAAAACGAAATTCGTAAATTTCGAGGATTTGTCTCTCTCACTCTAATAACGCCTTCGTTTGAGTGACAGAGAAAATCCTCGTTTCCGAATTTCTATTTTCGCGGTAGTAGGCCAGGTCGAGAACTCTGGCATAGTGACGTTGTAAATCAGAATAATTGCGTCAGTTACCGCTTTCCTGTCTTGTTACCAACTTATTCAATAATTTAAAAATATTGGTATTAAATTATTGATTGTTTATTTACAATTCAAGTTTATTACATCCTCGGTATAATGCCACAAGGGCCAATCTTAGATATAGGTTAGGTTAGTTAGATTTAATTTATGTGTATAAATTGTACAGTTTTGAAATAAAGACCGATAAAAAAATTAAGGTTTACTTAGATGTTTTAATGTTTATTCGGGCACAAACGATACAATTATTCTTAAACATAAACACGCTGATAAATACACAAAACAATGAAGTTGCCACTAGATTTTAAACGTAAATAGGTACATGATTTAAAAATACGGAGTAACAAACAAATTAACTTAATACAAAAGAAAAACAGACATTTGTTGGCAATGAGTATAAAACTAAAAAATACAATGTAAATTAAGGGTTACATTGTAGACTGTTTTAATTTTGTGAAATAATATTCTGAAATATTTGTAAAGGTGGATTTAGACCAAACGAGCGAATGCTCATTCTATCCCCCACTTTAAGGTGCATGCAGACCAAAAGAGCATTCGCTGTTCTATCCCCCTACTCTACGAAATTCGATCGTCACACGAAAAGTAATTCGTTGATTTCGTAGAACGGGCGCTAGAACAGCGAATGCTCTTTAGGTTTAAACGCACCTTTACACCAAATAACCATGCAAAGAATGGTAACAAAAGTCATATAAAGATCTGTCTCACTGTATACAAACTTTTAAGAACAGCTCTTGAATTGATGGCTGAATCGGTTCCTCGTGTACCCCTTTATTGTACAGTATAGGATATATTTGTCCCGAGTGAGGTAATGAAGTGTCAAGTTGATATGATTCTAGAGTGAACACCGAATGTGCTCATAAATATTGTATTTCTGCCGTAGAGTACTGTTTACAGGACTCCACATTGTGAAATTAATACTGTCCTCCGAAGTATAAGTACGATAGCTAATTTTTAATATGTCAATTATTTGTGTCAGTGCACATGGAAAGGTACCTTGTCACGGTGTTTAAAATTTACTTTATTAAAGAACACATAAGGTCTATTTTAAGAGTCGTGACTTTCCATGTGCACCAACACATTTGTTGTATTAAAGTGTTTCAATAATTTCCTACAGTAGTTAGTTAATTATAATTTAAGAAAAAATCACATCTACAGTAAGCCGTCCACTGCTGGACAAAGGCCTCCCTCAATGATTGTCACAATGACCGGTCCTGCGCGAGCCGCAATTATTTGTTTACTTTTTTAGTTGCCAAATATCCAATTTTCGCCAATGATATTCAACTTTGTTGAGGTACCATTATTTCATTATTTCATAAGGTACCTATCATCATAAATATATACGAATTTATTTTTTTTGTACCGGCGGCACAATGCGTACAGTTGTTTCCAAAATTTTCTAGGTCGCTCGGAAACAATTTTTTTTTTTTTTTTTTATACCACGTCGGTGGCAAACAAGCATACGGCCCGCCTGATGGAAAGCAGTCACCGTAGCCTATGGGCGCTTGCAACCCCAGGGGTGTCACATGCGCGTTGCCGACCCAATAAGAACTTGTACACTCCTCTTTTGAAGAACCCCATACTGTAGTCCAACGGGAAAACCTCGGCAGGGAGTTCATTCCACAGACGGACCGTCCGCGGGAGGAAGTTCCTCTGAAACCGCACGGTGCGCGACCATTTAGGTTGCAAGGTGTGAGGATGAGCGCCCAGTCGGTGGCGAGCGGTGCGATGATGAAAAGTGGACGTTGGCATCATGTCGAACAGTTCTTCAGAGCACAACCCATTGTACAGACGATAGAACACACATAAGGAGGCGAAGTCTCTCCTTAGACTTAAGGGTTCAATACCGCCTGTGAGTCTGGGATCGTCGACTATTCGGACAGCTCGTCTCTGAACCGAGTCAAAGGGTGCAAGCTGGTATACAGGTGCTCCTGCCCAGAGGTGACAGCAATACTCCATATGGGGTCTGACTTGCGACTTATATAACAGAAGTCTTTGCCCCGGAGTAAAGTATCCCCTCGCTTTATTGAGCACCCCGAGCTTTTTGGATGCCAGCGTAGCTTTTCCCTCTAGGTGACATCGGAATTGGACGTCGTTGGAAATGTCGACTCCGAGGATCCCAATACTCCCTGACATGGTAAGAGCTGTGTCTTGGAACTTTGGAGCCACAGTAAATGGGGTTTTTTTTAGCGGTAAACGCGCAAACTTGTGTCTTTGTGGGGTTGAACCTGACTAGGTTATCCCGACCCCATAACGAGACTCTAGATAAAGTGTTCTCGATGTCAGACACAAGTTTTCCGCGACTTTCCAGTACCACAGAGCGAGGGATATTAGCACGGCCTGTGTAAAAAGTATCCCCAGTACTGTCATCCGCATAGCAATGGAGGTCGCCGATAGACAACATGTCATTGATATGCAGAAGGAACAGCGTGCAGCGTTGGGGATAGCACAGAGCGTTGCGGGACGCCAGCGTTTATGTCCATGCTATCAGAGCAGCTACCGTCTACTACGGCACGAATGCGTCTGCCGGACAAAAAGCTAGCAGTCCATCTGCATAATCCCTCGGGCAGTCCATAAGATGGCAACTTCGACAAAAGGCCCCTATGCCAGACCCGATCGAACGCCTTCGCTATATCTAGGCTGACTGCCAAAGCCTCGCCTTGACTCTCAATGGCTGATGCCCAGCGGTGAGTGAGGTACACTAGAAGATCACCGGTAGAGCGACCGTGGCGAAAGCCATACTGGCGGTCGCTTATAAGATCGTGTTCTTCTAGGTAACCAAGGAGCTTAGCGTTAACTATACGCTCCATGACCTTAGAGAGAAGGGAGGTGATAGCGATAGGCCTATAATTGACAACATTTCATTTTTTTTTAGTGGGCTATTTTATGTTACGTGTCGAATGATATTAATATTTTAAGGGATACGTGTTTTTTTATTTTACCTGAAAACCATTTTTTACATTTAAAATATCAAATATAAAAATTGCGAATTCCGAAAGGTCCAAAGTATAATGTGACGTCATCTCTATGCCTGAAAGCAATGAATACCTTTGCATTTAAAAAAATAGACTGTTGACAGTTGACATGACGTTTGTTGTAATGTAACTGTCAGTAGTGCCACTGCCAGTGTCAAAACTTTAAATTTTTGAAAAGCGCGGGAAACGTCGGTCTAGGCGGGTGTTTTATTTGGCTTTGAATTTTGAAAATTAATTTAAACTAGTTTAAAAGATCAGATTTGTATAATAGTTTGTATAATATTTCATTATTTATTTCTATTTATTAATTTAAGTGTATATAATCATCGATAGCTGGTAAGTTTCATTTTTATTCATCCATGGACCCTCCTGACGACCCAGGCGGGGGCCCGCCTGATGTCGGCTTCAATGTAACTGTTGATAATAGTTTTTCTAAACTACCTGATGAATCCAGCATGGATACTGACGGTTCTATGCGGGATGGAGAGCGTGCTGAACGTAAAAGGATGCGAGCTTTACGCCATAAACTTTGCAAACATTGCAATAAGCGTCGTAGGAAGCATGACCCTTCGCGACAACAAAAGCCAACGGATTGTAACTGTAATGAGGCCGTTGATTCTACCGAGTCTGAATTTAGTAAAATAAGGGATAACATTTTTATTCAACCAGTTCTTCCAGCCATTCCACAAACTACCCCATCTCCCTCACAAAGTCCCATAAATGTTAATGTAGCTTCTGCCCTGCAAACCACCTCAAGTCCCTCTCAAAGTACTATTCCAGCAACACAAGATTCACAAATTATAAACCCATCCCAGTCATCAAGCAGAACTCTCTATGAGTCTTATGACATACAACCATTCACAGTACATATTCAAAAAATAGCATCCTCAGAGTCCGACAATCCAACCCTTCACCCAGTGCAATTTGGTTATTTTGCTAAGAAAAGTGGTTTTAAAAATATAGTGAACGGTAGCGTGAAACGCATAGGTAGGAACAGACTTACAATGGCCTTTACAAATTATAAAGATGCCAATGACTTTCTCAGTAGTCAGTACTTGGCCACTAATAATTACAAAGCTTTTATTCCATCATTTAGTGTAACCCGAATAGGTCTTGTGCGTGGTATACCTACAGAGTGGACTCCGGAAGAAATTGTGGAGAATATTTCGGTGCCAGTTGGTTGTGGTAAAATATTAAAAGTAAGAAGGCTGAATTACAAGGTTCGCTTCAGCTCGCCTCCAGAGTGGAAGCCATCGCAAACAGTAGTGCTGACTTTTGATGGACAGGTTTTACCCAAACGTATTTTTATGTGCTACAATGCGATAACTGTAGACCTATACTCATACCCAACAATTCAGTGCTATAAATGCTGTCATTTTGGACACACCAAACTTAAATGCAACTCGCGTCCCCGTTGTTTCAAGTGTGGTGAAGGCCACGCTGGAGATACTTGCTCTGTAGAGGAGGATTCTGTTCGTTGTTGTTTATGTTCTGGCAACCATTATGCTACTAACAAAATATGTCCTGAATTTGAAAGACAAACCAAAATTAAGTCATATATGGCACAAAACTGTGTCTCTTATGCTGAAGCAAATAGAGTATATGAACCAGTGTCAAAGTCGTTTGCTGACATAGCTAGAACTCCTCAGACAAGTCCTCCACGGGCATTTTTGGCGCCACCTTCCCCATCATCATCCAACCATCCGTCTACACCTATTAGGTCATATAAAAAAACAATTTTCATGAAACCTTCAGTAGCTCCAAAAGTAATTAGAGGCTATAATAAATCTGAACACAACAATATCATAAGAGATTATGATGCACCGGCACCCGCCAATGGTGTAGCATTGTCTCAATCTTGCAAATCAGATGAACCCGTATACACTATCTCCGATATAATTACTCTTCTAACCGAACTTAATAACAAAAATAACATGTCTTCCTCCAATTCTTCAACCGTACAACGTCGCCCATCTATTATTGACACTCTTAAGGACTTTAACTCCAATTATGGCTCTCAGCCACGAAGTAATAATTCAGTGGAATTGCCGAAGCGCAATATCCAATAAAAGTGACTTGTTCCACTTGCTTAATAAGTATGAACCCCTTATTGTTGTCCTGTCGGAGACATGGCTTAAGCCGGAGTCTGTGTTACGGATTCCGGGTTATGTCATTCTCCGACATGACAGGTCTGACGGCTATGGCGGTGTGGCCATAGTAGTCAGGGATACCATACCATTTTCTTCTTTTCCCCTTCCTGTTTTTAGCGACGACATATCTGTCGTTGCTGCACTTGTAAATAATATTTGTATAGTATCCATTTATTTTTCTCGCCCAAATGTAAATATTTTTTCCCAATTAAACCGTTTATTTTCTGCTCTACCAAAACCATTCTTAATATTAGGAGATTTTAATTGCCAACATCAGTCTTGGGGTAGCTCTAATTCGAATTGGTTTGGGGAGCAATTGCTAGATTTAATTGATACACATAATATATGTATTTTAAACACGGGTTTGCCAACCAGGCAGTCTGATCCGGCCCAAGGAGCCAGTGCGCCGGACTTATCTTTATGTTCTACAGATTTGGCTTCTATTCTATATTGGGAACCCCTTCTGTCTTCTTATGGGAGTGATCATTATCCTATTTTAATAACCTTACCCTTTTCGAAGTTTGCTA
Organism: Thaumatotibia leucotreta; assembly: GCA_025490895.1. NCBI lineage: Eukaryota > Metazoa > Arthropoda > Insecta > Lepidoptera > Tortricidae > Thaumatotibia > Thaumatotibia leucotreta. The sequence continues at coordinate 22,143 of JALPQI010018103.1, forward strand.
CTGAGCCTCAACCGCCTCGTGTTAAATATAACATAAATAATACAGACTGGGAGATTTATTGTCGAGCAGTAGAAAACAAGTTATCAGCTTGTCATATGGGAAATGATCAAATTTCTGCTGACTCCTTTTCTAAAATACTCATAGAGGCTGCTGACGAGACTATAACTAAAACTTCTGCTAAAAAACGCCATATTCCGTCCCCTCCTTGGTGGGATCATGATTGTACAGTAGCGATTAAAACAAGAAAAGGTGCAGAAAAGAAATACTGCGCAGAGATGACTACTGAAAATTTCGAACTTTATTTACAGTCTGTACGAGAATGTAAGAAATTATTTAAGAAAAAGAAATTTGAAGGGTGGCGATCTTTTTGCACAAATATTAATCCAAACGTCAGTCCATCTGAGGTCTGGCGTAACATACGTAGATTTAGATCTGTATATAATAGCCCCTCCCCGAAAATGTCTGTTTCATTAGCAGACCAGTTTATGGATCGACTCGCTCCCCCATCTGCCTCTCCCCATAATCCTGTAACCTCTAACATTCCTCTCTGCATTTCCGATAATCTTTCTGGACTTAATGCTCCCTTTTCCCTGCTTGAACTTAAAGGAATTTTAGGACGCTTAAAAGACACAACTCCTGGTGAAGATTCAATACCATACTCGTTTATCAAAAATCTTAACGATAAAGTCCTTCTCATTTATTTAAAAGTTATCAACGCGATTATGATCTCGGGATGCATACCTCTGGCATGGAAAACTCAAACGGTTATTCCTATACTTAAGCCAAACAAACCACCCAGCGAGCCGTCCTCATACCGTCCTATTATTCTCTCGTCGGTGTTGATCAAGGTTGCGGAACATTTAGTGAAAAATCGCCTCGAATGGTTTGTTGAAAGTCGTAATCTCCTAGCAAATTCTCAGTTTGGCTTTAGGAAAAGCAAGAGCACTTTAGACAGTCTTAGTATCTTTACTACGGACATCAGAATTGCTTTTTCTAATAATCATTCTGTAGTCGCAGCTTTCTTAGATATCAGCTCAGCTTATGATAATGTTTTAATACCTGTTCTTAAAGAAAAACTTATCGATCTGAATATACCCATTGTTCTAACAAATTTTATAATTAATATTCTTAATGAGAGACATATAAAACTTTCGATTGATAATGTTTCGTTCATCAGAACTGTATGGAGAGGTTTACCTCAGGGGTCGGTTCTTAGCCCGTTATTATACAATATTTATACACATGACTTAGAACTTTGCTTGAGTGGATCAGCCGATGTATTACAATACGCAGACGATTTACTAATATATAAGTCCGGCCCATCGATTGAATCTAATTGCCGTTCATTATCATCTACACTCTGTTTGTTAGAATCCTGGCTAGACCGTAATGGTTTAGAGTTATCCGTATCAAAAAGTAAGGCTGTTTTATTTTCTAGAATGCGCAGACCTCCCCCAATTGACATCAAGTATAGTAATGCTTCTATCCCTTCTGCCAACTCGGTTAAATTCCTTGGAGTCACATTAGACTCGAAGCTTACTGGTCTGCCACATTGTGAAACTATTATTGCTAAATGTGAGCGTAATTTAAATATTTTGAGATGTCTAGCAGGTGTATGGTGGGGTGCTCACCCCCTTTCTTTAAAATTAATTTATAATGCCTTAATCAAAAGTGTTCTCGACTACGGTACATTTTTACTAGAACCGGGTAGTGTCTTTGCTTTTAAAAAAATAGACAGCATTCAATATAAGGCACTAAGAATAATTTTAGGAGCCATGAAATCGTCCCCAATAAATTGCATGCAAGTTGAATGTGTGGAACCACCTCTGAATTTAAGACGACAATTTTTAGCAGATAAATTCTTATTCCGTTCTGTCCAATTTTCTAATCATCCTCTATTAAATAAACTATCGGATCTTTCCAATCTCACTTCAACATGTAATTATTGGCGAAACAAAGAAAAGCCTTGTCTTATCAAAAGTATAAAGAAATTTGAAGCGATTGAAGCTCCTACTTACCAAACCAAAGTTGCTCCTTTGTTTAACTCAAGTTATGACTGCCTTACCTTACACCCTGATATACACCTAAACATGGGTATTAATACATCTGACCACCATCAAAAATTAACTTTTAATTTTGTTGTAGATACTAAGTGGCCCCAATGGCACCGAATATTTACAGATGCTTCCAAACACTCAACTAATGGCTGTGTTGGGGTAGGTCTATACCACTCGCAATACAATATTCATCAAAAGATAAAACTCCCCCCCGAATCCTCAGTATTCACAGGGGAATGTTTCGGACTTTTAAAAGCTGTTGAATATGTTTTGCTATTTAAATTAAATAAAACTGTTATTTTTTCGGACTCATTAAGTGCTCTCCAGTCCTTAAACCGTTATCCGTTCGGGACACGTAATCAGTTCCCTATAATAATAGAAATTAGAAAATCGCTACTATTATGCTCATCGAAAAACCTTTCAGTAGCCTTCGCATGGGTTCCAGCTCATTGCGGTATATCTGGTAACGAGAGAGCTGATGGGCTTGCTAACGACGCTATAGCTTCCGGAGATCGCTTCCCATACAAAAATTATGCCCATGACTTGGCCATTTTACCCAGAATTTACCTTAGGGATGCTTGGAATGACGTATGGACATCAAATAGCTCAAAAGGTCGTCACTACCGTTCTATACAACCCACTATCCCAGTGAAACCTTGGTTTTCTAAACTCAGACTCGGTAAAAAAGTTACATCAATTTTATCACGTATGCGCTTGGGTCATGTTTGCTCTCCGATGCACCTCGCCAAATTAAAAATTATTAATAGCCAATCTTGCCAATGCGGGTACTCTGAAGGCGACTTAAACCATATTTTTTTAGCTTGTCCTCTAAATGATCGTTCATCTTTTCTTCAAAAACTCACTTTCCTTGATATCCCATTCCCGCTTTCCATCCCTTTCTTACTATACTCACTCAATCCTGATATATACAAAATTCTTTCAGATTTCATTACATTGAATAGCATCAAAATTTAAACCTATGTATTTTTTCATAACTCCTACTTTCATCCATTTATCCCATTACCCACTGATCTTTTAATATCCTTTACCAAATTCCGATTGTTCCTTTTCCGTAAATCTATCCCGTTTCCCCGTTTTTGCAACTCGGGCCAAATGCACAAACCGTGCGAAGGCCAGAACAAGAAAAAAAAAAAAAAAAAAAAAAAAAACTTTAAATTTAATTTGAACTGGACAGACACTATTTTACCTATAATGGACACATTTAAGGCGTCAAAGGAGCCCTATAAACCTCCGCCCGTAACCAAGTACTGTTTTTTAAGCACGTGCAAAAATAACAGCTCAAAGACACCCCAAAAAAAGTTATTTTGTGTGCCTGCTGGACATAAGGCGGAATGGGGGCGAGCGGCTGGGCTGAAACATGTTCCCAAAAGACCGTTATTCATTTGTGAAGATCACCTGAATGTAAGTACCGCCAAATAGTAATACATTCCTTACCAACCGCGTATTATTTAGGATCAAAAGTCACCTATGTGGGCTATGTGTATCATATTTGATAACATTATCAATATTATCATTTCTATTTTGTCAACATAAAATAGGCTACTAATTATACATCAAATAAAATGGATTTGTCATTTTACAGTTGGAGGAAGATATTGAAAATTATCAGTACTGGAGAGAAATGAATGTCAATGCAAAACTGAAACCTCGTCTTCCAGCATATTTTCTGAAGAAGCCATTAGCGGAAATAAACCAACAAGATGACCAAGCAGGACCATCTACTGCAAATGCGAAGCCTATACCATCTACTGCATCATGTGGTATATCTTGCTGCCCTACTGTTATTAACCAAAAAGTTCAAACTCAGATATCAACAAAAGAGAAAGGAATAAATTGTACACTTTTAAAGGAAAGAGCCAAAAAACGCAAATATGATGAAATAACCTGTTCAACTGACACAAGCTGCAATCCATCTCCAGTTCCATCAGGTTTTGGTAGCACTTATGAATTACTTGAAGACGATACCCCAAGTAGTTGCACACCAACTCGGAGAGAGAAAAATAATCACGTAGGGAGGGATTTTTTGCTGAATGTTATCAAGAAAAAACCAATGCAATATCTAGGCTTACCCAAGGATTATTACTGGATCATTGAGTATTTGGATCACAGTTGTAGTTCAGTTACTAGCTTAAGTATCATAACAACACTATATAAAATAAGAATTAATACCACATTTAGCCAAATTTCAGATCAATTTGAACAATCACTAGCAACAATATGGCGAAGCTATTTTCCATCATTAACTGTGCTTTCTAAATTCTTAAACCAGTTTATATATTGGCCTCCTACATTAGTAATTAAAAAAAATTTACCAGATGCTTTTAAAGTCCACAGAGATTATGCCCAAGTTCAAGCAATCATTGATTGTTTTGAAATACAAATTCAGCAACCTTCGAACCCCGTGGAACAGGCGTTATCATGGTCGCAGTACAAAAGTTGCAACACAGCAAAGTTTCTAATAAGTGCTACTCCTGATGGGTTCATAAATTTCATATTGATTGGTTATGGTGGTCGTATGTCTGATATGGCATTGGTTGAAGAATGTGGCTTTATAGATGTTATTCCGCCGAATTGTACAATATTAGCTGATAGAGGGTTCAAGCATTTAGAGCCAACCTTAAGCCATAAAGGCATCAAACTAGTGAGGCCACCTAGTGTTTACAAAAATACAAAACCTACAAAACAAGAAGTTTTGAGAACTAAAGTAATAGCCAGTCTCAGGGTGCATATAGAGCGAGTAATTCGCAGAGTTCGACTATATTCACTTTTAAAGCCTCATTCTACAGTTAATAATAAGTTAACCAATACTTTGGACAGTGTAGTACGAGTTGCTTGCGGCTTAATAAATTTACAAAGCCCTATAATTAAAAATAAATAATTTAAGCAACATATATTATGTTTTTTTTGTATATGAAAGGTATGTATGTAAAAGGGTTATTTCCACCTGTTACCACTGGCAACAGCTTGGATCTCCTTTTTTTATTTGTATTAAAAGTAGTTACCACAAACCATGTTAGTGGTGTAAATAATGGGGCATAAATTCCCAGTAGTTACTTGCTACTAATATAAAGTAATGGTGATAAAGGCAAATTAGTCTTAATCGCGTATACTTACGTCTATAGCCTGCGACTACGGCTGTAACGTCATACCTAAAACGTGAGGATACTATTAAACATAGGTTTACGCGATTAAAGCCCGTTTTTTGTTAAAATATGAGTGATAATCGTGAAAGTTTAAATCAACATAATGGTGGTAACTACTGGGAAAAATTATGTACACTTCAGAACAATAATAACTGGTCTATAAATAATAGCTATTGATTACTATTGTTTTTATTAGGTACTCTTTAGTGTATTATTTTATTACCATCTACATTTTATTGTTCATACAGAATCTCTTAAATAAATATCCTGGGACATCTTACACAAATCGACCTAGTCCCACGGTAAGCTCAATGAAGGCTTGTGATGTGGGTACCAGGCGACGGTATATATAATAGATAGATACATATAGATACTTAAATACATAGACAGCCATGACCAAGGAACAAATATTTGTGATAAATAAATACACAAATAATGCCCTCGCCGGGATTCGAACCCGGAACCCCAGCTTCGTAGGCAGGGTCACTACCAACTGGGCTACGAGGCTCTTATTACATCTAAGTGTGTTACTGGTAGCATCCTCCTCTACTTGGTTAATATACCTACTTTCAACGCATTTGCTGCCACCGACGCACATGTGCGTCAATCTTCATATAAGAAAGGGGAGAGGGGGGTGGCAGCGAATGTGTTAAAAGTCCTAAAATTGGAGTTAGAATATTGACTTAAAAATAAAACAAAATACAAATCAAAAACGAGTTTTATTCATTATCAATTTAATAGAATATCCTGGGGTCAGGTTCATTATTTTACACTTTCTAAAATTGTTTTAAAAATGTTCTCTTTCCAAAACTTTTCTGCTGATAATATTAGTTTATCAGCATAATCTTTATCATAGTTCACCCAGTACTTATATATTTTGTTATTGCTTTCAAATAGTGGATCAGCAACACAGAACAATCCTTTTGTCATGTTTGTAGCATGCATCTGCATTTGTACCTGCGCTCTGAATTTCTCACAAACATTATTTTTCTTCACATAATTTAATATGTTCTTTTTTGTGGTAGGGCATTTTATTTCTACAACAAATTCTGATGTAATGCCATCTGGTGAAGCTCCTATTATGGGTGTAATCAAAGAGAATCCAGCTGAACAAATTTCTACATTCAACTCAGTTTCTAGTTTTTTAATTACTTCAGCCTCCAACCTCTTTCCTCTTTTGATTGCTTTTGTTTCTGGTACTTTATATTGACCTAAAATGCCTTGCACTAATGACCCAGACTTAGTGGTGCATCGTGATACCTCATGGATTTTGGAGGCAGTAATCCGGGATTGCCTGATTGAGTGCCAAAGTTTGCTATTGACCTGAGATTTAGTACTATTTTCAATTTTTGTGATGATATCATTGGTAATTAAATTATTAGCAAAGGCGATAAAATTTTCGTAAGTCATGTTGTCATCATTATTCATCTCTGATGTAAAATCTAGCATCATATCAAATATGCAGAAATCATTTAATGAAGGTTTCTTGACATTATATTCCAGCAATAAACTGGGACCTATTTTATGCTTCTTTGCTTCCTCCAAAAAATCATGTAATGTAGGAACATTATCACATGAAGTGTTCGCATGTGATCTTTTTTTACCAATGCCAGCAACAGTAACAAACTTGTCCTTTGTAACTGCTTCTGTTAGCTTGGGCCTGTTCCAATAACACTCAGTCGATGTCGGGGAAGGTTCTTCAGTTCGTTTAACAAGCCACATTAAGAAACACAAGGTATGCTTGCAACCACCTTGTGATGCAGCACACTCATCCGAACAGGATACATCGACTATCAAGTCCTCTTTCTCATTTATCTCAGCGGTAACCTTGTACATCTTATTTTTTACTCGTTGTTCCGGAGTAATGCGGCATTGTACAAAGCATTTATCGCCCTGTCGTTGGACTTCCACATACCCAACTGCATTGGAAACGTACGAATTTCGAGATGACAAGGCGGCTTTTGCACCTCGTATTCCGGCCAAATTAAATTTATCGTTAGATTGCGTGAAGTCTAGCATCATAGCCGTGTCAACAAATGGCAAGTTAGTGCTACAAGCTTGCACAAATCCGTCTGATGTCTTCATTTTCGATGTCCGTGTTCAATGCCAAGTTATCGAATCGTATCCGTTTTCAGTTATTGATGTTACCGTTGAATGATGCAGCAGAATCCGTATGAAAAGCCAGGTTGTTGAATAAATCAGTTGAAATTATTAAAAAATGATAAGTTGAAAAAAGAGACCACGAGCAGACTTAAACACAGAACCGTTAGAACTATCAAAACTGACAATGACATTCACATTGACGTTGTTACATCTGTGACAACCGGAAACATTTTTTACTTTTAAAGATAATGTATTTTTTTATCTTAAACAGCCATAGTAATGACGTCACGCTTCCGGTTTCCACTTTTTTGCGATTTTCTATTAAATTACAGAGAAATAAAATAAATTAAGTACCTGATTACATTCAGGAAGCATATTTACCGAAATGGTTTTCGATTTAGCCCACCTTAAAGATTTTGAAATATTGTCAATTCGATGGATCCGATCTGTCACCCTTTTTTGGAACAGGGTGCACAAGGGCCGTCTTCCACGAAGATGGAACTTCCCGTTTGATTCTGGAAAGAGCGAAGAGACGCGTTAACACAGGACACAACTCAGGAGCACAACGTTTAAGCACCACTGCAGGTATGCCGTCTGGCCCGCTCGACTTGTGAACGTTTAACGACAGCAACTCCCGCCGAACATCTTTCTGGGAGATGCGAATTTCTGGCATGGAGTGTGCGCACCGCGGGATGGTAGGCGGTATAATGCAGCCGTCATCGCTCACAGTCGAGTTCGAGGCAAAAAGAGCACCTAGAAGATCGGCTTTCTCTTTTGCACTATGGACCAGATTACCGTCAGCATTTCGCAGTGGTGGCAGGGACGACCGACAAAAGTTTCCCTCGGCAGCTTTGGCAAGTGACCAGAAGGCCCTACTCCCGGAAGGGTGGCCTGCAAGCTTCTCGCCAAATCTGCCGACAAAATCAAATTTTGCTCTGGCAACAGCTCTTTTGCAGGACCTCGAGGCAGCATTCAGTCTGCGTTTCGCATCAGAGACGTTCGGATCCTTATCAGTTACGGCCTTGGTCCAAGCCCTGTAAGCAGCCTGCTTTTGAACCGCAGCTTCTTTACAGGGCCGGTTAAACCAAGGTCGCTTCTTTGCTCCTGTAGCGATTAGTGAGTTGGGAATGAAACAGTCCATTCCCAGCTGTATCGTCTCGGCGACATTAGTCGCACAGTAACGCCTTAACTATATCACAGTAACGCCCTAAATCATATTGTAAATCTATTACTACTTGTCATAGTGACATGGTTCTAAAGTGGTCTACGATTTCAATTGGTTGAGTGTGCATAGGTTTCGCTTCCTTGTCTTTGGACACATCACTATAACAATCAAATATAATGGTATAACAATCTGGCATGATCCTTAACGTGGCGATGCTTGGTGATCGTATGGTCGTAATATCGTATATTGCCATAACGGAAGAGACGTTCAGGTATTTTTGAGCGCTCCGGATGCTCCTATGTATCTGATGGTGACTATACGATCAGTAAGCATTGAAGCTCAAAGCGCCACCTAGAGGACCATGAGAAATTATTTTGGACACAAGGAAGCGGTACCTAAATGTCTAAATGCTTCGTCTATTGCGTAAAGTGATCTGTGGAATCTGTTAATCCTGGAGTGTTAAGCGTGTGCAAATCGCATTAAAGGTGTTTTAACGCGAACGTCTGAGTGGATGGATATGTTTATTGTATTGTAAGTCTGCAAAAAGGTATTTATTGTTATATACCTATTGACATCTTTCTGTCTGTAATATTTTCTTCGGTTACAGCGAGGATTACACGGGTGAATATCTGAGATTTTCAACCGCCTAATTTTGGTGGCATATTTTTTTCCGAAGTTTCTATTCGTCACAATGTACAACTTTGTCATTTGAAGGAGGTACGGTACCTTATACAAATGACGAAGTATAACATTGAGACGTTTAGAAACTTCGGCAAAAATGATGTCACTAAAATTAGGCGGTTAAAACGCTCAGATAATAATAATAATAATAATAATAAAGCTTGTTTATTTCCCATCACCTAAGTATTACATTTACACAAGTTACACTTATAATATAAAAACAATATAATAATTTAGTTCTTTTAATTTTTATCTTTTTCTCTAATCCTTATTGTTTTCTTTGATAGGAACCCCTGTTTGGGTATAAGCCTCCCCCAGTTTAATCCAGTGTTCTCTGTCTTTGGCTTGTTTTAGCCACTCTTTCCCCGCTGTGGTTACGATGTCATCACTCCAGCGCTTCAATGGTCTTCCTATTCGCCTTTTCCCACTCGGCCCTTTCCATCTTGTCACTTCTACTGTCCATCTTTTGTCGTTGTATCGTGCCACGTGGCCAGCCCATCTCCATTTTAAACTTAGACAGTAGTGTAAGACGTCTGTGAGTTTAGTCTTCTTGCGTATGGATTCGCTTCTTATTTTTTGTATTTTTTTAATACTTAAAAGACTTCTTTCCATCGCCTTCTGACAACTCACAAGTTTCGTCTTTATTTTAGTGTCGTAGGTACTGGTTTGGCAGCCATACGTAAGCGTCGGCAGGACGCATGTGTCCATCACTATTTTTTTGAAGTGTAGTGGATAGTCCCCTTTTGTAATTTCTTTAAGGGACCAGTATTTTTTCCAGCTCATGTTTATCCGACGTTCTACCTCTTCTTCCTCATTTCTATCCTGAAAAGATATTTCTTTTCCTAAGTATATATACTTGTTGACGTATTCCAGTGAATTTCCTTCAAGTTTTACTGTGTACGGGATGCTGTTGGTCATCAGTTTAGTTTTTTCTGTGTTCATTAACAGCCCCACTTGTTTACTTTGCTCATTTAGTTGGTTGATCATTTTTTCTAGATTTTCGCTGCTTTCAGAAAAGAGGACAATGTCATCTGCGAATCTAAGGTGACTTAGGTGTTTGTTGCCAATTTTGATACCTTCGCTTTCCCATTGTAGGTTTTCGAAGATATTTTGCAGCACTGCTATGAAAACCTTGGGGGACAGGGGGTCTCCTTGTCTCACTCCTCTTAAAATTGGTATTTCAGGCCCTCGTTTCTCTAATTTGACGCAACTGGTGCTTTTGTCGTATATGTTTCTCAAGACGTTGTAGTATTTGTAGTGTACGTGACATTTTCTTAGTGCCTCCCAGATAGAATCGTGTGATATTGTATCAAACGCCTTAGCGTAATCGACAAATGCCAAATATAATGGTCTATTAAATTCTTTATATTTTTCCATCGTTTGTTGCATGACATGGATGTGGTCAGTTGTCGAGAAGCCTGATCGGAATCCCGCTTGTTCTACCGGTTGAGAGTTTTCAATGCTGGTACTAATTCTGCTTAGTATTATGGACGTAAAAAGTTTATACATGCTAGGCAAGAGGCTGATCGGCCGATAATTTGCAATGTCTTGAGGGTCACCTTTCTTGTACAGCAGAATTATATCCGATTTCTTCCATTGTTCGGGTGATTGACCTGTGTTTATAATTTTATTAAACAAGCAGGATAGTGGATGTGATAGTATGTTAATTCCGATTTTTAGGGCCTCGTTTGGTATATGGTCGGGTCCCGGGCTTTTTTCTATTTTAAGTTTCTTAATATGCTTCACTACTTCCATAGCACTCACGTCTGCGGGTTCTACTTCGGTGTCCTCAAATGTTCTAGGGTAATCGTTTGTATTTTCGTGTGTGTAAGTTTCAGCAGTATGTTTATATAGGTCTTTGTAGAACTCTGTGGCGCAATCTATTATATCTTTCCTCTTGTTTGTTCCTGTTGTTGTTTTTAGACTTTGTATCCAGTTTTTGTGTGTTGCGAGTTGTTTGTATGCTCTTTTTGTGCTCCTGTATTGTTTTAAGTTGCTTTCTATAGTTTGTTTCCTGTAACTGAAGTAGTCCTGTTTTACGGCTTTATTAGTTTGTTTGAAGAGTTGTTTTAACTCTTCCTTCATTGCTGTTGTTTTTTGTTTTGTTTTCAGTAGTGTTGACCTTCTTGATAGTAACTCTAATGTAGTATTTGTTAGTATTTTGTTTTCTTTTATCTGTTTTTCTTCTTTCGGTTGCGTTGACATACTTTTTTTTGATAACATCTTCTACTTTATTATACAAGGTCTGGACAGTATCTTCGTAGGGTGTATTTTCGAGTTCTGTTTTGAGACTTGCGAGATTTTTAGTGTATAATGTTATTTCTTTTTCCGTCTTTAGTGTACTTAAGGATGAGCTGTATGTATACCTACCTTTCTTTATGTTTTTTAGTAGATAAGTAGCTCTTACCAGTCTGTGATCGGAGTAAAAACCTAGGCCATGTAGAATTTCTAATTTCCTTATTTGCTTTGGCTGGTTAGATAGGATGTAATCTACTTCATTTTTCGTTCTTCCGTCTGGTGAAATCCAAGTCCATTTGCGGTTTTTTCTCATTTTGAAGTAAGTATTCATAACTGATAATTTGTGCTCTAAAGCAAATTCTGTTAGTTTTTCTCCGCGTTCATTCCTTTTTCCATAGCCAAATTTTCCTAGAGCTATATCTTCTTTTGTTTTGGATAGGCCCACTTTGGCATTAAAATCTCCTATGACGAGTATATTGTCTTCGGCCATGGTGTAAGCTTCTTGTAATGTTTTGTAGAATTTGTCGATTTCTTCTTTTGGAGCTTTCTCTGTCGGTGCGTATACTTGTATTATTGAAATTATTTTTTTACTGAATTCTAGTTGTAGTATCGCAACTCTTTCTGATAGGCCTATGAATTTCAATATATTATTTTTGTATTCTTTTTTTATTAGAAATCCTACTCCGTGGAGGCCCAGCGTCTCTCCTTTGAAGCAGAATATATAATCTTTATGCTCTTCTATGTTGCTTCCCATTCGCCTGACTTCGGCCAAGCCTAATACATCGATATTTATTTTTTCTAACGAATGTACGAGTTCTATGTACCTTGTTGTGGATGCTAGTGATCTCACGTTGAATGTTCCGATAAGTAAAGGTTTTTGCGTGAATCCTATTTTTTTTACTGGAGGGTTTTGGTCATTTTCCCCCACGGGGACCAGCCGGCTTGGGAGAGTATTTCGTTTGGTTGCTTGTTGGTTATTCGTGTTATTTTCTTTGCTGTTGTTGTTTTTTCGGTCTTGGTTTTGCGGTGATTGCTATGCAGTGGTCTTTTCTATCATAGAGTTTGATCTCGCACGTGCCATGTACTCGAATGCATTTGTTGTGTTTGGCTTCTTCGGCGCCGGTGACGCTGTTATTTTTGT
>JALPQI010018104.1:0-16364 GCA_025490895.1 Thaumatotibia leucotreta
AGGTCCTAAACTGAATTTCATTAGTAAATCGTGGTATTATCAAACCGCGATTAGAATGGGATTTGATAGTACTGTTGACACAACAGTGTATAAGTCAATCTAGGATAAATTCATAGTTTTATATTCATACAGGGTGGAACGGAACGACGATCTTTCCCGCTACCGACCGAGTCTACCAACCATTACGATGAACTTTCAGTATGGGACCAACATCGAAATATTAAAAAAAAATTAACCCCTCATACAAAGTGAGTAATAAGTTAGAGTTCAATAGTATGAAAAAGTCAATTTTCCATGTACGCTTTCGATGTTGGTCCCATACTGAAAGTTCGTCGTAATGGTTGGTAGACTCGGTCGGTAGCGGGAAGGAACTTCGTCCCTTTCCACCCTGTATATTCAAAGTTTAAGTGCAGAGATTTACAGTCAATAGATTAATTAATTCAAGAAAAAATCACTAAGTATCACCATAGGGGAGGGAGGGTCATCGGACAAATCACGTGTAATGTTTTGTTACTCTCGAATCTGCTGGACAGCATTATAGCCAGTAAAAAAAAAAATACTTTTTTATAAAACACTTTTTAAACACTAAGTTTGAAAAGATCGCGAACATTTCTTTATACATATTCTTTATTTACCTCGTAGTTGGAAAAAAGGACGTCAATTCAAGTGTAACAGCCTGTTGACACTAGCGATTCTTTTCGGCGACATCGCGGCGATGCCAGTTTGTATAGGAATCGCCGCGATATCGCCGTAGTCGCCGTAGTGAACAGGCTCTTATGGAAAAGAGTAGAACGTAGATACTACCTACTTCAGTTGGCAAAAAAATACACGTCATATTGGCTAGGGGGGGGGGGGGGTCCAGAAAATATCATCATGGGGGGTGGGCGGGGTCTAAAACAGGCCGAAATCGTATGACGTGATTAATGGACAAGCCCTTAATTAGAAAATACGTATTACAACTGACATCTGTCAAAATTGATTTCTTATCTGCTGGGGACTGTGATCTTGTTAAATTGGTAATAAATGTAATAATATATGCGTTAGAATAAACAAGGAAAGCAATTTCGGAAATAAACGATATTATAAACGGAGATTAGTTTTATTGCTCGTACAGGCCCACCCCCTTATTCATAAACAGGGCCCGTAATTTTCATGCCGATGACATCAATTAGTCGTCAATCATTTTAATAACTTCAAAAGTAGTATAATATTTACACGTGAAATAAATAACACCTACTTGATACGTGAAACATAAATAAAACTATTTGATTTGTTTTTATACATACATTTTATTAAATGATATTGTTAACACATTTCAATAATTACGTAGAAAACCGAATTCCTCTTTAACGTACAACACGTATCAAGTAGGAATTATTTATTTCACGTGTAAATATACTACTTTTGAAGTCCTTTGTACATAATTAAATTGATTGACGACTAATGATTAATAATGAACAATAAAACTATTTTGGATCACCCTAAATGGAGCGTGACGTCAAATTGATGTCATCGCCATGAAAATTACGGGCCTTATTCAACGTCTCCTGCCTCGCACAGCTAAACTTTGTCATCCTCCGTAGCCTAGTTGGTAGTGACCCTACCTACGAAGCTGGAGGTTCCGGGTTCGAATCCCGGCGAGGGCATTATTTGTGTATTTATTATCATAAATATTTGCTCCTTGGTCATGGCTGTCTATGTATTTAAAGTGCTATATGCCTGGTGTACCTACATCACAAGCCTTAATTGAGCTTACCGTGGGACTAGGTCGATTTGTGTAATATTTATTTATTTTCTACGTTATTAAAGAGGAATGGAGAAAGTCCCGGTTGTCACCATTGGTGACAATCTGGAGGTAATAAAACAGCACTAATTGCAAGATGTCAAATAAAACTACACTGTAAACACAACAATACTTATATTTTATACTTACACCATTTCATGTACAATATTCTTATTTACAAAACTTACATCAATCATACGCAATAGTATGTCAATGTGTCAAATAATAGCAAAAACATAATTATTTTGATATGACAAAGGTACATAACCAAACTATATTCTGGCAGAACAGATTCGATTTTTTGATGGGCCGCACACTGTAGTACATTCTCCATCAGGGACCTATTTCTCAAAAGTTTGTAACTTGTAATACAAGCGGAAGTCCTTATCTAACTTATGGTGTCAAAAAGAAACTTCCACTTGTATTACAAGTTACAAGCTTTCGAGAAATAGGCCCCAGATATATCGTAGCGTAGAGTGCTCAAAAATATCTAAACACGCCTCTTATCATTATGTCAATAAAGGCACGTTCAGTCAATGAGGGTTTTCGACATTTTTTCTGCCACCAGGCGGCGCTAGAGTAGGCGTCTGGTCCACACAGCTGTCAGATTCATACTATTCATAGGCACCTGGGGCCCATTTCTCAAAAGCTTGTAACTTGTAATACAAGTGGAAGTCTCTTTTTGACACTAAAAATTAGATAAGGACTTCCGCTTGTATTACAAGTTACAAGCTTTCGAGAAATAGGTCCCTGGGCCTACACTATTGAAATTCTATATTCTTTGGAAGAGTATTGATTTTGTAATGGATTACAACTAATACACGGTCGTCGAACTGAAAACGGAGCTATAAAACAGGCGCGAAAAGTCACTGGTATAAAAAATAATTACTATAACTTTGTTAATTTCATGGGAATTGAATTGGAACTATTTTTTTAATTTATTTTAGAAAACAATATTCCTAAAGTAATGGTTTTCAGAATAAACAAACCTATAAATATATAGAAAATCAAATGCGCGTATTTATTTTGACAATCCGTCAAAACTCCCGCTCAGTGCTGCCATCTCACCTCCCCATAGCGGCAGAAAAAGTATCAAAAACCCTCATTGCAAAAATAAGTATCGACAGAATCCGCTCATAAATATGTTACGAGGTGCTTATTACACAGAATTAGAGTGCACTGGGACCACAAAATTAGATTTGGATAGAAGAAACAAGTTCATTCATTTGTATGGCGGCCGAGCGTGTCAGATTTCGTACTGAAGTTGTTACTTGCCTATGATTTTAAATATGTCTCAGGCCCTTGAGTATTCATATTTTTTGTGTTCTTGCAATTAATATTACTTAAGGAGGCATTATTAATGTTTTTGTTCATTTCAACTTACAAAATTTGACGCCCGAAAGCTGCAAGCTGCGATTAAAGACGGACAACTCAGTGAATTTCACTGAGTTCATTTGACACGCTAAGTAGATACGTTTGCTTGATCTATGGTATACAGGGTGGCCCATTCGAATCGGTCAGTATGGAAAAGTCTGAAACTATAAGGCATACGAAGATTTGTTCTTAGGAACTATGTCACCGATTTTGATAAAAAGAAAAACTGCATTCATACATTTGAAAAAAAAACTGTACCCAGCTAGGGAATCGAACCCGGTTGTTTCGAGAAAAAAAACTTACACTATTTTTATTTAGATATCGTTTGTGTAGGTCTTAAGCTGTAAATGACTCTAAGAAACATGATGTCTAAAATGAAAGGAATTCATTGTTGTCATATAGTTACTTAAATTTATTTTACTAGGTGTTTGTTGTGTAAATCTTAAGAATTTTTTTTTATATTTATCAACGTAGTTTTCATTATTTTTAAAATCGATGAGATGGTTCCTAAGAACAAATATTCGTATGTCTTATAGTTTCAGACTTTCCCATACTGACCGATTTGAATGGGCCACCCGGTATATGAGGAGTGTCTTTTCAAAAGGGCTTATTTCCAGTTGTAACTTTTTTTGGGAAATTGAGAAAAACATAAATCCACGGTTTTTCTTTCGATATTCTTTCTGTGTTTTTGATAAAGTCCTTAAGTAAGTTGATATAAATGTTATGCCCCTAAATATATTGCTTTATCAACTTAATTATTGAGTTAATATACCATACAATTTCAAAATTAAGCCCTTTTGATGCGAAACTTTTAGAATTAAGCCGTTTTGTTGTGGACTTGTGAGATTATCCAATAATACAAAAGCTGTTTTTCAAGGAAATTTTACAAATCCTTCATTTCTACAAAAAGTACTTTATAATAAGTTATCATAATAAAATATACACTTCTAAAAGCTCTTATCATTTTCTTAGTATAAGGGAGAAATAGGCCCTTTTGATACGGACTTTGATATTTTAACATTTTGGAGGACAAGAAGAGGCTTATTAGATCTTGAAATTCAAAACATACACGTATTTCTCTATTTTTAGCAAAACTACATTCATAGTTAAAAAATAGTTGAAAGTGGAAATAAGCCCTTTTGAAAAGACACTCCTCATATGACATCTGTGACTGGGACATATTTTTGAACATTTCTGTGTACACCTTATTTTGTCTTTGACTGTTCATATAATATTTAACGATCCGGACGTTACGATATATCTAATGGCGACTGACCAGAGTATATGTGACCATTTTTCTTGCAATTTTAAACGTTTGGTGAGCAGCGATAAATTCAAACTGAAGTGGTTTAAAAGTTGCAAATTAGCTAACTCACACACAGGTGATCTAAATAGCACCCTATAAAGTGTGAAACTGTTCTTTGCTCAGGCAAAGTCACACGCGCGGGCAAAGATAACAGGGCCGCGTTTTATAAAGTTACATATAACAATTTCGCTGTTTGCCTCTCTAACGCACACACATATTGGCTAAAAAGAGAGGTAAACAGCAAAATTGTAACTGTAACTTTATAAAATGCGATCCTGGCAATTAATGATTACAAGTTACTGTAGTTTATTAAAAAAAACTGAGGTAAGCTTAATACTTAATGTGCGACAGCTGATAAAATATTCAATTATGATACAACATACAAAAAAATACAAGCGCACATACAATAGTCAAAAACAATATCAAATTTGCCTAATATCAATATTGCACCGTGGGCATACTATCTCAACATTAATTGTAGCGGGTTGAAGCTGATTATTATACGAATAAGTTATTGGAATTATACCAACCAAAATTTAAGATTTCATGAGGCAAGTCATACTCCATTCGTTTACTAATGTATTTTTGCATGATTTGATTATTTTGGAGCAATGTTAAATATATGGGCAAAGTTGCACGACAATTAGATTGCACATTCATAAGAGAGTATTCAAATTACAGTTGGCATTGCTTTAAAGTGAAGCAATCTCACCATTTATCAATAAATGTAGAATATAGCTAAGTTAAGCTAAATTGACATAGTATACAATATTGTGTAAATCGACAGATAATAAATATAACAACCATACAACATTGAAATCCTTAAAACAGATACATTTACACATGTTCATATAATTTATACAGGATGCCCAAAACAATAACACTATGAATGTTTCAATTTGCTAAGGTAAACTATTAATAGTACAAAAATTGTTCAAGTACATTATTTGACATTTCGTGATGACTTCAACTACAATTGTGCAGTATTTTGGGTCCCCTGTATATAGCTGCAAGTGTATAATATATATTTAAAAAATTGTGCTACAGTCGCTTCAGATTCATCAGAGCGGCCACCCTATTTACACATCTGAGCACGCCTTTTTTGTCACGGCGTTAGAGTGCATTGTTCAGATATTTTTTGTGGCTCGCTTCGATAATGATGGCCACTGTAAATTATTGTCAACATCAGTCCATCATATAACCGGTACGGTAGAGGCAAAGTTAGCCACAATACAACCAAACAGGATGATGCTAACTTTGCTCCTACATCGTGTTTCATGAGTGTGTGTATCAGTGACTCAACACTGCGTATATGACTTTATTTTATTATCCTATTTTTGCAACAAACGTGCGACAACATTTTTAATTAGTCTGGGGATTACCGCGAAAATCATAGTGAAATCGAAGACACTAAAATTCAATCGATAGTAAATTGTGTACCATACCGGGAAAGATCGATTTCGAGGTCGAAATTTCGAATCCATAGAATTGACCGACGTGAATGGAAAGAACGAATGAAAATAAGTGACGATTAAGTATACATTACACGCATTGCTAAAAACCGGTAAATTATCAGCATAAAACTGGGTTAAAAATACACAAATATTTAGATTTGTCACCATGTGTCAATATCAAAACAACCCAGCAAGGCAAGTTTTGATACTTATTTAGATTTTTGCTTGCGTTTGGTCAATGAGCAAGTCACAACACCTCAAAAATTTGACACGAAATCGTGAACGAATGGCATTTGGCAGTAACACCTATGGACAGCAAATTCGAACCGCAAGTGTTACGCAGTAGCGTTAGATATCAAAAACTTTCGAATTTACTAATTTCATTTTGTCGGTAGCTCCCCAGCCCCCATACAACAAACATGGCGGTACGAACGTCAAAATCAAAGATATCAAGTCGGGTGACACGTCAAAACATTTACATAAAACGTAAGGCGTAGGCTACGGAGGTAGATTTAACTAATTCCTACTTTTTAGTTAAGATTTAGATTTTGTGACAATGCAACCAAGAGGCAAATGGCATATTATATTTAATGTATTTGTATGACCCAAGTTTTGGAGCATAAAACATTGATTGAGTTTTCAAAAGCGAAAAAATAATGTGGTTTTTATAATACCAATAAGATTTAAGCGTTTCGATTAGTTTAACTTACCCCACAGTTACACATGCCATGGATAGCTATATCCTTTTTTCCCTCTCACAGTGGGTACAACAAATAATTATGAACTCTAGTTAAACTTTATCTCGCTTTAACTCGAGTTCGTCAAAAATTGCGTTTAAAATTTTCGGATTAAATCCCGTTTCTTTCCAAACAGCTTGTTTTTTCCGGATTTTTTAGAAAAAAATAATGAAATTTTATCTTTAATTGTCAACTCTAAACCAAGGAGAATTAGGTCTCATTTTCACTTATACCAGGAGAACGCGATGTCACCGAGGAAAAATCAATTGAAACAGATGGCAAGGAGTGACAGTGACATTGATTATTTCTGTAAAAACCCGAAAAAAACGGAAAAAACGAAATTTTCATTCATTCAACCAATATTCAAATATAAGAATATTTAACGTTTATTTCTCATGAAAATACTTGTCCGCGCAACATACTCATGAAAATACTAAAAAATACCACGTTTTTAAATCAGAGTTGCGCAAAAAGTAATCCTTCCGATTACCTTTGTATAAGTACTTTGTAATCTAGATTGCCAGTCGCATGGTTAGTCGCCCGCAGACCACGAACCCTGTAAAGTGTTCGAAACGTCGGGATGTACTTAAATTTAATTAATATCGCGAGCGGGTCAAAATTCTTTTCGTTGTCTTGTTTCATACCACTCCGTCACGCTTTAAGTTGCAGTTTCGACTCAGTATATTAAAAAAATCCGCCGCACTTGTATTTCTTTTTCACGCGAGTAGATTTTTTTTTCTCTCTCTTGATAATGTCAGACGATTCGAAAATGCTTATTAATAAGCTTACTTGAATAAAGAATAGTTTGACTTTGACGCTTTTTAATCCATACAACAGAAATTGAAAACAAAACATCATCTCATACAAAAATCACCACTGCGTCACGTTTTTAGGGACACAAAATAAGACAACGAAAGGAATTTTGACTCTTATCCGTTTTCATAGTTTTATTTCATGAGTAATCATCGCTGTAATCAAAGAAAATATTGTAATTAGATTACTTTTTTTCCAACTCCGTTTTAAATCATATTAGTAACGTAAATTCTCATATTGGCTTACACTTTTACCTCTTTTACTGTAGCGTGAGCGCTAACTCTCTTAGCAAAGTTTTTATTTTATCATAAGTAGCGAAAGAGATGCCGACAGCCACTGGACCCTTCACCCAGTTCATGCTGAGACCCTTGAAGAATCCGCGCCAGCCCTCCGCCCTGGAAGACAAGGGTACATCATCACATCATTAGGTTATCTTAGTCCACTGCTGGACGTAGGTCTCTTCTATTAACTATGCGTATTATGTATGTGGATAAGTAAGTTCGTAAAATATATGACAAAAAAATCAAAATAAAAGTTTGTCTTGTAACATTTTTTACTTATTTCGACATCAAAAATGCATTGGTAAAGTCTGTCGGGCTACTCATGAGTACCCTGTATATCTATTCGGCATGCAAGACCTTACTTCCCGGCTTTTGCAGTAATGTACCTGAAGTGTAGGTATAGTTAGAGTTGTAGGTATTTTAGGTATAAAGAATGTAACCTAAAACCAATGACATTAAATAATAAATGGACGCACAGAGCCAAACAAAAAAACCAAGAAAAAGGGCACTAAAAGTCATTTCTATCATGTTTCAGTTGAAGCTAATAACGCTCACTTACAATAAACTATAATAAAAAAACTCAAAGAATAAAAAACTTTGTGAAGTGAGCAATAAGTGTCAAATTTGCGAACAACACCGCAAAATAGTAGAAACTTTTTATGTTTAAGGAATAATGATGCTATACCGTAAGGTGACCAAATGTCAACTGTCAGAACTGAATAGCGGAGCAAAAGGACCGCAATATTTACTTCTGCAGCCCATTTTTTATATTATAAATCAATGCCTAAAACTAACCATATAAGGAACAATAGAATGCAATATGAGATATATGTAAACAATCATTCAACCTTTTCCACGTGTAACCCCCCTTTTCTAACCTAACCCGTGTAACCTAGATTTTAAGTGTTTAAATATCATAGAAGTAATTAATAAAGTTCAGTTCATAACGGAACACCATGCGTAGTACCAAACTATTACTATTGTTACCAAAAAAGGTGAGGGACAAGTTTGACAAAAAATATTCTTATACAGACATATACGTCTGTTATCGCAGAGGGTATAATAATATATGTAGCTATACGGTTGAGTGCCGTCTGTGGAGCGGGTAGGAGGCGGTTTCCCTATAAACGTCTCTAATATAATTAGAATTAGAATGATTGCCATATTTGCAGAAAAGAGTTATATACATAGGTGTTCATAAATCAAGTATACATTAGTTCGCCTTATCCAGCCGTAGATGTACAGCATGCAAATACATGTTGATAAAATAATATTTTAACAACAAATTTGTAAAACAGCATAAGAAATTTGTAGAAAAGTGAGTATTAGGGTTGTCAGACGTACTGTAATATAAAGTATTGTGCTGTATTTTACCTCTACGTACTTTACGAGTCACATACAGACCATACAGTACGCTAAGATATTAAATTAATTGGAAAACTTAAGTAGCCAGACATATTATTACCCTCCAGATACTGTATTTTTTCTATGTATACTTTTTTTTCTCTTTAAATCGACATATACTGTATAATGTATATCTCCAAACAAAATCAGGCAACCCTAGCCGCTATACGGGTAGGTGCCGTCAGGTCGGGTCGGCGAGGGGCGGTTTGTGTGCGGCTGTGGAGCGGTTAGGCGGCGGTTTACCTGTAAACGTCTCTGATGGCAGTGGGTATGTCGCTATACGGGTAGGTGCCATATGTCGAGTGGGTAGGAGGCGGTTTGTATGCGTTTTGAGAGCGGTTAGGAGGCGGTTTACCTGTAAACGTCTCTGATGGCAGTGGGTATGTCGCTATAGGGGTAGGTGCCATATGTCGAGCGGGTAGGAGGCGGTTTGTATGTGTTTTGAGAGCGGTTAAGAGGCGGTTTACCTGTAAACGTCTCTGATGGCAGTGGGTATGTCGCTATAGGGGTAGGTGCCGTCGGGCCAGCGAGGGGCGGTTTGTGTGTGTCTGTGGAGCGGTTAGGAGGCGGGTTACCTGTAAACGTCTCTGATGACAGTGGGTATGTCGCTGTACGGGTAGGTGCCATATGTCGAGTGGGTAGGAGACGGTTTGTGTGTGTTTTGAGAGCGGTTAGGAGGCGGTTTACCTGTAAACGTCTCTGATGACAGTGGGTATGTCGCTGTACGGGTAGGTGCCATATGTCGAGTGGGTAGGAGACGGTTTGTGTGTGTTTTGAGAGCGTTTAGGAGGCGGTTTACCTGTAAACGTCACTGATGGCAGTGGGTATGTCGCTAGACGGGTAGGTGCCAAGTCGAGTGGGTAGGAGGCGGTTTGTATGCGTTTTGAGAGCGGTTAAGAGGCGGTTTACCTGTAAACGTCTCTGATGGCAGTAGGTATGTCGCTATAGGGGTAGGTGCCGTCGGGCCGGCGAGGGGCGGTTTGCATGCGTCTCCGGATGATGTCGAGCGGGTAGGAGGCGGTTTGTATGTGTTTTGAGAGCGGTTAGGAGGCGGTTTACCTGTAAACGTCTCTGATGGCAGTAGGTATGTCGCTATAGGGGTAGGTGCCGTCGGGCCGGCGAGGGGCGGTCTGCATGCGTCTCCGGATGATGTCGAGCGGGTAGGAGGCGGTTTGTATGTGTTTTGAGAGCGGTTAAGAGGCGGTTTACCTGTAAACGTCTCTGATGGCAGTGGGTATGTCGCTATACGGGTAGGTGCCATATGTCGAGTGGGTAGGAGGCGGTTTGTATGCGTTTTGAGAGCGGTTAGGAGGCGGTTTACCTGTAAACGTCTCTGATGGCAGTGGGTATGTCGCTATACGGGTAGGTGCAATATGTCGAGTGGGTAGGAGGCGGTTTTCTGCGTTTTGAGAGCGGTTAGGAGGCGGTTTACCTGTAAACGTCTCTGATGGCAGTAGGTATGTCGCTATACGGGTAGGTGCCATATGTCGAGTGGGTAGGAGGCGGATTGTGTGTGTTTTGAGAGCGGTTAAGAGGCGGTTTACCTGTAAACGTCTCTGATGGCAGTGGGTATGTCGCTATACGGGTAGGTGCCATATGTCGAGTGGGTAGGAGGCGGTTTGTATGTGTTTTGAGAGCGGTTAGGAGGCGGTTTACCTGTAAACGTCTCTGATGACAGTGGGTATGTCGCTGTACGGGTAGGTGCCATATGTCGAGTGGGTAGGAGACGGTTTGTGTGTGTTTTGAGAGCGTTTAGGAGGCGGTTTACCTGTAAACGTCACTGATGGCAGTGGGTATGTCGCTAGACGGGTAGGTGCCAAGTCGAGTGGGTAGGAGGCGGTTTGTATGCGTTTTGAGAGCGGTTAAGAGGCGGTTTACCTGTAAACGTCTCTGATGGCAGTAGGTATGTCGCTATAGGGGTAGGTGCCGTCGGGCCGGCGAGGGGCGGTCTGCATGCGTCTCCGGATGATGTCGAGCGGGTAGGAGGCGGTTTGGCCGAGGGCGCCCGCTGCGCCGCCGAAGACCACGTTGAGGATGCTGCTTTGCTGCTTCCCTGAGTATTCTGTGATTAAGAAAATTATCTTATCATCTTTTAGGAATATGCATAATGTTAACAGATATATATTTTTAAAGGCTAGCGCTTTTCTTAACTCGCATTCGGTGCAACATTTTTGACAAATGTTTATAGAATATAGCCAATCAAAATTGATGGGGCAATCACAACTATTTTAAATAGCGGTTTTAGTATTTATAGGTTAACATTAAAATTCATTACCATGATACATTGAAGAAGGGTGTGACACTAGTCAACTAAAATTCAGGACCGTTTTTGAAAGGCAATTTAGTATGGCGTGCGGCTTCCATGTTTTATTTGTTCGTAGATAAAGTCGCAAATATTTGTGCCGGTTGATTTATGATGAATTCTCAATGTAAGTTTTAAAAGTAGGTCAGGTTCACATACCGAAGTATTTTCTCTTGAGCGTGTCATACGTGAAGAAAGAGACCCCTGCGTATGGCACTACTCCCAAAACTGTCGCCGGATAGCCGCTGCAACAAAAAGATAATAATATAAATAAATATCGTATAACAATATTACAAAAAAATTATTAGACGTCATCAAAGAAAAAATACTGAACTCACCTCAGAAAGTGTGGATAGCCGCTACAGGATATAAATAGTACATTGTGCATCTAGGGAGATAAGTACGGTATTACTAACGAGAGTGGTTTCTGCTTACCGACCGTGATGCATACAATATTTTTCCATCACACTTGCACAGTGCATTGCTTGTGGTCGTGACCGGGAGACTTACCCCTTTTCATCTCTTTAAGTACTTTAGTGACATCTCGCTCACTAAAACGGACTTGAAAGTCACTCCCGGCCAGATTGTCCAGCAAACGCAGGTCGGTGACCCCACCCAACGAAGATGCCACGCTAAAATGTTCCCTAAACATATTGGCGATGCCCTTAGCATCGGAGATGCCGTCAACACACACGACATACAGACCGAGAGACCCGGCTTTGCCTCCATTTTCCTGGTCAGCTTCCAGAAGCTGCGAAAATCGTTTTTCCCGTGATGAGAAGCGAGCAGATCCATTTTGATCTGTTCCTGATGGTTCTGAACCCACTTGAGCTTGGACTTAAATATTTTGCGACTCTCGCTCATCGCAGTAAAACTAGGTCCAGCAGATGGTTTGCCACACAGAACCTACCTAGGATAGTTACCACTATCTTACCCGTTAACCTGCCGCTAAATAGCAGTATTTGCAGTGCTGTGTTTCGGTTTGGGGGTAAGATAGCCGGTGTAATTACTGGCATAGATAGAGGCAATCCATCTAAGTCCTCAGGGTAGGCAGCGCATAGGCGATTTTCTAATCGCTATGTCCATGGGCCTCAGTTCCTGTTTTCCATCAGGTGGGCTGAGAGCTCAGTTGTCTACCTTCGTCACATAAAAAAAAGAAGAGGGCAGCTAGAAACCGGTAGACCACCAGGTTTTTGTATGATTTACTCACTGGTATAGTGTCCGGAGCCCCTCCTGCCGGGCCACCTTCGCGAAGACAGCGGCGAGGGAGGGGTAGACCACCAGGTGACAGGTACATGGTTGGAACCTTGGTGGAGACGGCCGCTAGAGAGCGGTAGACCACCAGGTTACTGGGAAATAAGAGCTGGACTCGCCGATACGGGGTGGTTTTCTCCAGGAATCCACCCGGACAGCCCGCAGACTGTCTTCAATTACGTCAAATCCAGGGAAAGCTCGACGGACGACAGTCCTAAATGTACATGAGGAATTGTTCTCACCGGTATAGCGTCCGAAGCCCCTCCTGCCGGGCCACCTTCGCGAAGACAGCAGCGAGGGAGGGGTAGACCGCCAGATGACAGTATGAGGAGCTGTTCTCATAGTTACAGGGTGCGAATACTTTGGTAGATCTTGACAAAGACGGCCTCAAGAGAGCGGTAGATCACCAGGTTACTGGGCGATAGGAGCTGGACTCGCCAGTACAAGTGGTTTTCCCCAAAAATACACCCGGACAGCTCGCAAACTGTCTTCAATTAGGACAAATCCAGGGAAAGCGGGACGGATGACAGCCCTAAATGGGTTTGAAGAGTTGTTCTTACCGGTATAGCGTCCGAAGGCCCTCCTGCCGGGCCACCTTCGCGAAGACAGCGGCGAGGGAGGGGTAGACGGCTGCAGACGTGACGGCCATGCGCGCGCGCGCCAGGTCCAGGGGGTAGGTGGCGGATTGTGACGTCACGCCCGCCAGCGACCCGGCTAACAGGTGACGGACTTTGTGTTGGCGAAGACAGCAGCAAGGGAGGGGTAGACCGCCAGGTGACTGTATGAGGAGCTGTTCTCACCGGTACAGGGTGCGAATACCTTGGTAGATCTTCAGTATTCAGTATGCATTTAATCATTGCTTTGAGTGTACAAAAGATCTTATAAAATGGCAAAGACGGCCTCAAGAGAACGGTAGACCACCAGGTTACTGGGCAATAGGAGCTGGACTCGCCAGTACAGGGTGGTTTTCCCCGAAAATACACCCGGACCGCTCGCAAAATGTCTTCAATTAGGACAAATCCAGGGAAAGTTGGACGGATGACAGCCCTAAATGGGTTTGAAGAGCTATTCTTACCGGTATAGTGTCCGGAGGCCCTCTTGCCGGGCCACCTTTGCGAAGACAGCGGCGAGGGAGGGGTAGACGGCGGCGGACGTGACGGCCATGCGCGCGCGCGCCAGGTCCAGGGGGTAGGTGGCGGATTGTGACGTCACGCCCGCCAGCGACCCGGCTAACAGGTGACGGACTTTGTGCTGTCTGGAACAAAGTTCATGAGACAAATGATTAAGGAATACGACAGACTCCATTCCATATTTTAAAGACAAACGGCGTTTGTGCACTACACTGACTCTTACCGTCCGGTAGTCCGGTTTTTTACGGTCCGATATGCCACGCCATTAAATGTATATAGTAGCTTGTGCACTATACGTAATTTTACCGTCCGACATTTTACTTTTCCCCATTCCGGACTGTATTTTTCCGATTCGAGATGACAGCTATGAAAAACGTGTTAATGCTTGTACATGTACACTGCGTCCGGAATTGCACTGACTTTTATGACTGTCGACTGACTTTTCAGGCTACTATGCCGCACCTCCGAGTAAAAAGACGGACAAGTGCACAAGTCAATCATCCGTTTTTTCATGCTACTATGCCGCACCTCGGAGTAAAAGGACGGACAAGTGCACAAGCCAATCATGCGTTTTTTTCATGCCATATCGGACCATGAAAACTCGGTCTGCCGGACAGTAAAATTCATTGTGATGCACAATCGCCCAAACGGATCTTAATCGCGTAAACTTACATTTAATTATATCCTAACGTTTACGCGATTAAGACCCGTTTGTCTTTAAAATATGAGTGATAATTGTGAAAGTTTAAATCAAGATTCCATTCCATTTGAAATTCAAACTTTACCCGTCAGTAAAATTCAACACCATATCGACAATTGGTCCAAAAAAGAGCAAATGTGTGCCATAGATTGCAAAGTATTATAGCTCATCACGAATAATAATAACAATGTCGCTTTTTTTGTATCCTCTGTTTTTTATTTTTCTTTTGTTTTTGTGTACTTTTTTATTACTTATGAGGTGTGCAATAATAGTAGATTGTGTCACAAGGGATCAAAATGGTATATTTCCTGCGTGGGCGTATAATGGATTATCCTGAATGGAGAGACGGATTCCACAATTGGATCCCGACCGTAGGGAGGGATTCTAAAGTGGGATCCTGAGCGTAATGAAGGATTCAAGCGTTAACGCCCGGGACGAAATAATTTTGATACCGTGTGACACATACTGCTTTTTACACCGCCTATGAGAAAAATAAACGATATATCACATATTTAATACTTATGCAAATGATCGATTATGAAGAAATTTTTATCAATTATGAACGTACTGTTTATTTTCATATTTCATTGTAATTTTTTAGGCAGGCAATAGAAAGTCCTTGAACAGAAAATCAAAAGTGGCACCTCTTTGATCCCTGCTAGCAGGGAAGAAAAGACACGTATTCGAATAGATGGTGTGAAATAGTACATTACTATAGAGGACGGGAAACGAAGGGTTACAGGCCAACTTGCCCAGAAATAAAACGAACTGATTTCGCCGAACCATACTACTTAATTTGTAAATATACCAATAGTACAGTATATCATAACATTAAAAAAAAACATTCGCGCCTAACTTTTTTTTAATCTGTTTGAGGTCTCCTTTTACCTGTTGGTATAGACATTAGTTCTAAGGTTATTTTTTTTTCTGTGGCTGAATGTCAAAACCTAGTGTCACAATTTGACGTTTCAAACAAAAGACAGTTTGTTTGCAGTCCTAGGTGTGAAATAAATACATGAAATCTCTTTACATATCATCTTAGCACATGACACCGGATACATAGTATTTCCGGGTTTAATTTAACGTGAGTAACATCAACATTCCGTAGCAAGTTTGAGAAAAGAATTTTTCATCACACCTGTTCGACGCGTGCGCCGCAACGCTGCGGTGATGCGGTGTGTAGGTGCGTCATTACGTCATAGTATGCCGTTAAGGATTTTCATACAACATTACGTCGCACTAGCGGGGTCCGGCGCACGCCGAGATTTCTTTTATGAAAATGATGAAATTAAGTCATCCCTGATTTAGACCATTTTAGAGTAGTTTTGTGAAAATATATTGTTTTATTTACTTTTTTGCATCACAGGTGTGATGAAAAACATTGTGTGTACCACGGGCGGTACAAGAATTATGAACTCGTGTGACGTAAAGCCCGCGCCTTAGGCTTGGGCTTTACTTTCACACTCGTTCGCAAATTCTTACCGCCCTAAATACACAATGTACTATTGTATTGCATGTATTTGTAACGCAATGTCACGCCACTGACATTTTTAAGCAAGCGTATACAACTGAACAGTGCATTACAGAATTGTTTAAGCTAACATAGTAAACGTTTGACTCATTAACAATAGCAACACCACTTGGACCATAGTTGACACATCGCTAATATTTTTCCGCAGCCACTTAGCAATAGACGCCAGCATAGCGCTATGTCACCAATCATTCAATATTTCATAGATTTCATAGTTTATCTATCTTTTCTAAGACCTTTTCTTGGCATTTCTTCATACATCAATTAATTAATTATAAATAAAAAAGTTGCTACA
>JALPQI010018105.1:0-25709 GCA_025490895.1 Thaumatotibia leucotreta
GTTGTTACGTAGTATTTCCTCATTACTGGAAGCGCTTTGTGGCAGCCCTAGTTAGGAGGAACTATTAACAAAAGCCAGTCACGTATCCCGCGGCTCGTTTGCGCCAATTCATGCGCCCTTCTACCACTACTTTTTACGAAAAAGGGAATATCCTAATGGGAAAATCCCGGAACTTACGCCCTTTTTTATAGTGGTAAGTCGATGCGACTTCACACGATTGAAATGTAGACCTTCACTTATAAACTATGTATAACTTACTGTAAAATGGATCCCGAAAGCCGAGATCGCTGATATTTGATAGATCGTGTTGGCCGCCCATTGGGTTGAGAAATCCCGGGATATTCTTCATTTTAATAGCACGTATTATGTATTACAATTATAGAGCGCCCGACGACGAGGAACCCACGGAACCTATCGGTCCTCTAATCTATTTTGCCTTCGACAAAATTTTAATTATTAGTCCGACCTTTTATATTTTTCGGTTGACTACCCACTGCTGGCATTCGTAAACGCTTAATATGTTCGTATCATGTATTTGATTACAATAGATTTAACTTTAACATGCCATTTTATTTTTATTATGCCATGTTCCTCGCTGGGAAATGTTACCCGTATTAGATAATATTATTACAGTTTTCCTTTGTTATTTTAATGTTGACGACCGTACTTACATTTATATATAGGATCCATTGTTCTTTAATACCGGGTTTAAATGGGTAAGTAATTACGAGGAAGCTAGTTAGAGGGCAAATTGCTAGTTGGAATTAATTTGCACTTTTTCAAGTAAATACGGTGGCAATTAGGCACACATGTTGCATACATAATGCACGAGCAACTGTTACGCTTTATGCAGGATGCAGCATTATTGAAATATCACTCGGTTTTTCTAAGGTATAATTATTGTACTAGATTGTTGCAAACTATATTAGTTTTAAAACTACATATTTAGCTAAGTATATACGTCTTAGGTATATTCTACAGGCTTTTTTTGTAGATTTCCTAATATTTGAATCAGGTATGGTAAAGATATTTTCACTTCTCATGCTCTTAAAATGTTATTTTAGTCCCTGCATATCGGGACTAAAACTCTTTATTAATCTCTAGGGACTAAAGTATTTTTTTTTTAATTGACGTTGGAAACCCGTAAACAGCCACACTCACGGTGTTCAAGAATAAAGGATAGTCGCCATTTTCAGTGTTTGTGTATAGACCACTTTTGTGCATGCCGTAGATACAACCTCTAAACTTTTTTTAAATTAATTTTGAAACCCCTAAACAGCCATTTCTGGTGTTTATGATTTATGAACGAACGATTATTGCCATTGGAAAAAACCTCAAAATGTCAATCGTACAAAAATATTAAGGAAAATCGATTTATTTTCTTGATAAACATTATTATTTATTTATAAACATGTATATTTAATACTTGTTTAATATATGATTAAGATTGAATCCAATTTATTACTTATGTAACCAATATGTATGTGTTAACCAATTAGCTTCAAAATAGTTTTATTAAAGTTAGTTCCAATTTGTTGGCTAAATATGCAAGTATTTAAAGCGTCATATTTCGAAAAAGGAATACAGATAAAAACTAAAACGCGGAACGAATTTGATTGCTTATTCTTTGTGTTTTTGTCCATGAGTAATATTGTTCAAATCGTATAATTTACGATGTCACGTCATGCGATGAAGAAGTATTATCGCCTTACTCCAGAATGAAGAAGAATGCAAAAGAGGTGGTGCAAAATCTTTTGCCGCCGAAATCTAGTGTAATATATTCAAAAGCGTATCAAACTTTTATTGATTGGAAAACTGGAAAGCAAATTAGGTACCAACATCATTTATGGAAGGCGTATTTCTGACATATTTTGATGAAAACTCTAAGAAATATCAACCGTCATCACCTTGTAGCATATATTCCATGCTTAAAACCACACTGCAACTAAACCATATAACTTGAAAAAGTTTGCGAACTTATCGTCAAGTGGCCATGTTCCGAAAAAATCGGAAGTTTTGACATCGCAGAACATATATTTTTTTTGTTTCTTGCTTGTTCTTCTTGTTATTAAATACTGAGATTATGTAGAACGTAGTTTTTTTCCTCGCATTTTAAGTGAAAAGTAGAGTGTTTAATTCTGAACTAAACAGCCATAATGACACTCGAAATACATCCACCCTCGCTACGCTCGGGTGGATAAATATCTCGTGTCATAATGGCCTGTTTTAGTCCCTCGTTGAACAATCTACTATTAACCCTTAGGTGCACAGAGTGTCAAAAAAGATACGACTGAAATATCACATGTTGGAATATGTAATGAATTGACATCGATTGTTCGCATACTGAAGTCATTTTAGAAATAAAATATGTGGTACATGTGTGGTACCATATGCACTAAAGGTTAAAAAAATATCTCCAATGTTACATACCTCGGTCTGATATTCTAGATACATATTTATGTAGGTAATAGAAAATGATATTAGCTGGTGATTTTTCTACTGAATTATCCCTGTTAAATGTAAAAATAGAGTATATTTCGTGAGAAACCGTAATTGAATATCGGTATCGATTCAAACAATACCGGTATACGATCCCTGATGCGTTCGTTAACTTCAATTTACTTTTAAAGTCATTCTTAACCAGTTGCATGTTTATAGCTATCCTTATAGTCGACACGATTTACGGTTTATTCAACCCCGTAATGTCTGCCTTTGTGAATTTATCCCGTTATTCCCATTGCGAAATATCTGAAGAATCAGTCGTAAACTCCCGTTATGGCAGTTTCCAATTAAGCTTTTTATTTCAGCCTTTCATAAATTGAACGACTGGGCTCGGAAATTAAATTGTTTCCTCAAACCGGTCTATAGCCGCTAACTGGGTTTCTTTTAATTAAAATTATAAGGTTAGCTTTATATTTAAGACATTTAAGTTTTACGCCTGTAAGAGTTAAAAAACAGCTAATAAACTGCGCACTTTCAATATGTTTAGGCATTTATTTGATTGAATATATAGAAAATTTAACTGTTCAATAATTTCGACATGCATCAGACTGAGTTTAGTCCCAATTTTTTTTTATGTACCTAACCTAACTACTATTAAATAATGACATTAATTTAGCATCGGTTTTTTCTGTGATGAATACTAACTACTGCTAATTCGCACTAATTTCCATTTCTACAGAGAAGCAAAAACTTGGGATTTATAATTGATGGATTATATGCGATCTCAGCTCAGTTATATAAATTTTCCAAATTGCCGAAATTACCAATTAAACACGATCCCAGGAAACTCCAACAGCCTGTGACTAACTTAATAAAACAGAATTATATACCGAGACCCATCTGGCATCCCGGAGACAAAGTTAATTTTGACGAAATTAATTCAAAAGTTTAATTGGGTAAATGCTTCTTGAAGTTTCTTATTGGTTACTCTCCGTATCCGTATAAACACTTTCGGGTTTCGTTGCGGGCGCCACCGCCGCTCCCGACTTCGATATGAATCGTGAAGATGCCTACTTGTCCTGCCTTTTTTCGGTCAAATTATGAAAATATACGCAATTTACGTGGGTACTTTTATACGTTCACCCTTTGAGGACCCTCCTGTCCTGTGCAATCTGCGTATGGCCGTTTACAGATCTCGTTTATTTTAATCTAGCTTCAGCGAAGCGTTCCGGCTTTTGAAGCGCTGGCTCTGAGCCGAAAATCCAAGAAGACATTAAACCTCATTAAAACCGTTTCTTAGAAATCCTGCCTCTTACAACGGCTTTCAAGAGAGCTTGTTTTACATTTAGTTGATTTTTTCCTTTTATCAGGGAATGAATGAAGGGGGGAAATAGAGGGAAGGTGCGGCTGTAATTACCGTTATTTATGAGCGGTTTCTATCCCCCGACTGCGACTGCAGGCTGTGATTTTATTCATTTGGATACCCGAGGCTCTTTGCACCTCGAATTAGTTTTCATAAAATATCGTCTGTCATTTGTTTAAGTGTCCCCAGCCCGTTTGTTTCAAAGGTTGTTTCGGAATAGTGAATTCTCCGCCAATTTAATTAATCTTGAGTAAATAATGTTTCGCTACTCGTATAGGGAGCCTCCTTCTGGAACTACGTTATGTAATTTGGAATTACTGAGCTAGTATGCCCACTCATCGCTACGCCTACATGAGCTTATTTATCTTGTAACAAAGTCATCTCAAATGAGATTAAATATATGAGAGGACAATTTAATATCTCTATTATTAGACGACACAGCTAGTCTCCTGTTTCCAGTTCACAATAAGGAAACGGGGAAAAAATACGTACTTAACTAAGTCCTTCTACGTAAAACTGTGCTTTAATATTTATTTGCGATTTCTTCCAGATGACGAGACGTCGGAAGTGTACGGCGTGATCACAGCGGATGGGTTGTTCGACGGGACGATCTGGACGGCCACCGAGGAGTATTACGTGGAGCCCCTGTCTCGCTACGACACCGCGCACCCGTCCATGCACAGCGTCGTCTACCGCCGCTCCGACGTCCACCACCCCCACGATAACCAGCCAGCGCCCTGCGCATCACACCAACTACACCTCAAAAGATTACACGGAAGCCAAGCAGAACTATTCAACCTAACTTTAGACGACTCACTCAACAACACGGAAGACCTCAAAAAAGAAATAAACAGACGCAAAAAACGATGGCTCCCCGAAGACGAGATGCAGGACGACGAACCTAAGAAAAATCCCGAATTACCATTAGACTTAGACGTCCCTTATACTAGTAACAGCGATTTCGAAAAATTAAGTACGAGAAAACCGAAAATTAAAATCGATAAGAGTAACCTCATCACTAAAGTCCGGCTCGATTCTGAGGAAACGAGACCGTCGAAGCCAAAGACGCACGTCGAAGTGATAAAGACGAAAGCGGGGGTTGTTACAGTTAGTAAGGATATTGTTAAGAAGGAACCTGTAGGATATACTGTTTTGAGTGGTAATGCGAGCGACGACGGTAGACATGTTAATAAAAGAGCTACCGTCGATCCGAGAAAGACCACTTGTCTAGTCTACTTGCAGGCTGATCACATGTTTTATCAAAGATACGGGTCCGAAGAAGCGTGTATAGAAGTCATGACACGCCACGTGCAGAAAGTTAACGCTATTTATAAAGTGACAGGTAAGAAATAGTTATTTATTATACAAGGGGGCAAAGTTGTTGTTTAACTGTCGTGCCAATATTGGGACCTGAGCTAGCGAAAGATTCCAAAATTGAGCCACGAGCGTAGCGAGTGGTTCAAAAACTGGAATCTTGAGCATTGCGAAGGTCTCAAGGCACGAGAGTTGAACAAACTTTGCCGCCAAGTATAATACAACTTTTTTCCCCTCACTATCGCGAGGAAATATGATTACAAATCTCATCCAAATGTAAATTAACTTAAAGAAACTATTGAAAACTCAATGTCGAAACGTATCGTAGAATAGAGTTACTTATGGAATTTAAATATTGCCAATGGCTTACAAAGTCACATGATAAACGACCAATTTAACATGTGAGCTCCGATTGCGCATGTTTACTACGGTCATGCAGATCCACTTATACTAGGCAGTAGGGGGCTATAGGAATTAGAGAAATGTCAAATTACTTTATTCACAAGTGTGTAAAAAGCGTTTTTACCCGCTCGTATTAAAGGATAAACGAGCGCTTTACGAGCTAGTGAGGGGAAAATACGTTTTACTTTCTGAAACCCTTTCACTAAGTAACATCGTTGAGCATGCAGACATAATGTGATTGCCTTTTACAGACTTCAACCAAGACGGCAAGCCAGACAACATCACGTTTATGATCAAACGGATAAAGGTGCACACGCTAGACGCTATGAAAGATCCCGCCTACAGGTTTCCCAACAACTACGGTGTTGAGAAATACTTGGAACTTTTCTCAGGTTTGAAAACTTCGTACCTAATTAAAATCAGCATAACATCTAACAAAAACAAGTGAAACAGTCTGAAGAACTTGAATTTAATTACATTAGTTCTTATTTATGTACCTAGTATATGATTGTACGAGTAATAAAAATACTAGAACGGCATCTAAATTGCCAAGGTACCAATTTGAGAAAGTAAGATTAAAGTAACTTTTTGTAATTCACTTTCACGCAATCTCCACGCAGAGTTTATGCACTAATGAATTAGCAATAACTTTTTTGTCTGTTTTAGAGCACGAATCCAATCAAAGCCAATAAAAGTTGTGAATTTCAACAAACTAATTAAGAAATAAATTGGCACAGGAGAAAATGAAACTGATTGAAAAACTATTGTTTCACTTTTCAGAGGAAGACTACGACGCGTTTTGTTTAGCGTACATGTTCACGTACCGAGACTTCGAGATGGGCACCCTGGGCCTGGCGTGGACGGGTGACCTTAAAAACGCGGGTGGAGTCTGTGAAAAGAATGGGGTAAGGCTTCGTATTTCATTGTTTAAAGAATTTCCCCCTTATTCATAAACGTCTGCTAACTTAACAAGCCTCTAAGTATTGGTTGTCCCTTTCGGTCTTATAGACATTTTGATGAGACCGAAAGGGACGAACAATATTTAGCGGCTTGTTAAGTTAGGAGACGTTTATCAATAAGGAGATACAGATGTAGTGAATAATGTCTTCGTATTTTCACGGAAACGCTCGAATTTACATTTCTGTCTCAATTAGCTCAATGCAAAGTATAGTGACGTTTATTGTGACAGCAATATAAATTCGGACGTTTCCGTAAAAAGCCGAAGGTAAAGGATTATGCACTACATCTATATTTGTTTGAAACGTTTATCTTTTAACTATTATTAACGTAATTTGTTGTCAAGTCCAGTTAGCTGTTAGCATGCTTGTGAAGACAGAACACTAGTTACAACATTCTTGCTCGTTAAGATATGGACCGACATTGTCAATCAAATTGGATAATCCAACTTTAATGTGGCATCTTTAATAGCTAATCTTGCGATATTAATATATTTATCCACTTTCAGCATTACCGAGGCAGTATGAAGTCCCTGAACACGGGTATAGTGACGTTGCTCAACTACGGGAAGCACGTGCCGCCGGCAGTGTCACACGTCACGCTCGCGCACGAGATCGGACACAACTTCGGTTCTCCTGTGAGTACAACCCCGTACAACCCCGTGCAACCCCGTACAACCCCGTACAACCCCGTACAACCCCGTCCTGGGTACTACCGCGAACTTCGAGATTCGGATAATTCGAGTATCAGTCTCTGTCACACTAATGACGCCTTCATTTGAGTTACAGAGACAAATGGCCACTGGGAATAATTACATTTTGTCAATACTCCGTCTAGTGAGATAATTAGGGCCTTATCACACTTGCAATTTACAAGCGAATTGAAAGCGAAGCTCACGCGCGGCGTGTTCGTCGCGTGCCCGTAACCGATTCGCCGCGAGCGCGTCGCGATTTTGCCCCGATCGCGTAACGAATACGCTGCTCAGCCGTGAGGAAATCGCTCATAGTGATCTGAGCCTTGGATAGTCACTAATAAGATTTATTATTACATAATGGATACGAACTCTTGACGTGGCAAACTCGCTGCGCAGTCGCGGCGTATTCGTCACACCATCGCGGCGGACACGCCGCGCGTACGCTTCGCTTTCAAATCGCTTGTAAATCGCAAGTGTGATAAGGCCCTTAGAGTTGTACATAAGTAATAAGTATAGCAAGTACTTACATTATGAAAGCCTCATGATCATGAACCCCGGCTGCCACTACGTATGTAACACAGTTGTCCAAAGAGTAATTAGATAATCTGATTACGTCTTTCGTTTCAATTACACGTGTACGTGAAATTCGTTATCAGATTCCACATCCCACATACAAATATATTAGAAAGAAGTAATCATAAATATTACCTTTTGCCCTACACTACGTTTCGAAAAATCTGTTAACCAAACGAAACAAATTTTAACATGTTATCCTCCCAATTAAGAATCTATTTGAATCCAAAGCTTACCCGAAGTAGAAAACTTCAGCGGACTACTACATAATTCACTATTTGCATTTTCTCCACGCGGTATTACAATGTGCTAGCCGATGCTTGTTCTCCTCATTACAAACTTGCCACCAGTCTGTAGCAGTACCTTCAACTAATGTTGTTCCCCATTCCAGCATGACCCAGAGATGTGCACGCCATTCGGCGAAGACGGGAACTACATAATGTTCGCTCGAGCGACCAGCGGAGATCGGAAGAACAACAATAAGTTTTCGCCGTGCTCGCTGAGGGCAATAGATCCTGTACTGAATAATAAGGCGCGATCTCCTAAGGGATGTTTCACAGGTAACACAATATCCGATATCAAAAGGATATCTAAAAAGGATAGGCTTTACAGAAAGGATATACACACTATATTCGAAATATTTTTGACTGTATTGCCACGGATTAGCGTTGAAAGGAGGTTGAACATATTTTTGGCAAAACCTCTTTCTACGGGATGCTTTTATCCAAAGATTTGATAAAAAAGCTCTCGTAACCTTCTGGACCGATAACCGTCCACTGCTGGCGATAGGGCTCCCCAGAGCATGTCCTAATGATGAGGCGCAGCCCGCCTCCAATGCATTTCAGCTGCCTTTCACGATGCTTAGCCAAGTTGCCAATCGCTAACGCTTAGTAGCGTATCGTAGTTTTCCCTCTGTCACTCTTATATTAGTGGGACAAAGACAGTTAGCTGCCTTTCGTTTACGATTGACGCTTAAGCGTTAGCGATTGGCAACTCTGGTATAGTTTATGAACTGATGATGTATTTACTGTCACATCATCAGCCTATAACAATTCCGGACGTATTATTACTTGTGCGTATGGACTCATTAGAAGGTAGTGCCCATAATCGTCACGGTGGGCAGGCGGGTTGGCGATCGTAGAAATGTGCCCATTATGATGACGCTGCTGCCTGACATCAATCCTTAATAACGTTACTTAAATCCCTCAGTCGACTCTTACGATAACCACGAGAAGAGTTGGGGTACTGACAAATGTATTTCTGCCGTCACCACGCGGCGGCATTTACTGTAACTGCATTCCACGAAAAAGTCTACTTTGTCGGAAACGTGACGGCTATGACAGCTACCTTAGAAATATATGAAAAGAGCAAGAAGTCTCTGTAAATACAAACCAGTTATAAAATTAAGATACACCAAAAATTGTAGGTATTCGTAACTTTCCTAGATGTACGCGAAGAAAGGCTTCAAGTACTTGACATTCTCGTGGAATGCACCCACTAATGAATTTCTTCAACAGAACCTCAACCCGCGATCTGCGGCAACGGCGTCGTGGAAGAGGGCGAGGAGTGCGACTGCGGCTGGGCGTCCGAGTGTACTGACGTGTGCTGCCGCCCGCAAGCGGCGCGGCCGCATTACAAGCCGTGCACGCTTACTGAGCATAGCGTCTGCAGTCCTAGTCAGGTGAGCTTGAGCGATTGTTCAAGGCTATGTCCTACATAGGCGATTCAAAGCGACGAGACTTACGACGCGATTCGATGCGACGAAGTCGCGAATGAATGCGATGCGATGCGCTGCAATGGCTTAACCTACGTGTACACGAAAAGTCCTATCGATCGGACGTTTTCAAGAAACAAAACGACACACTATTCGGGCGTCGCGTCTCGATTGCGTGAAAATATGAAACAAATTGATCGCGTTCGCATCGCGTTGCATCGCGTCGCCCGTACGGTGCCGCGATGGTCACGTAGGACACTTGTATTAGCTGGCGGCAGATTTTATCGCGTCGCTTCGTGTCGGATCGCGTCGCGTTCGCAAGGGAATCGCTCACCTAAGACACCGCGTAAGTGTAACGTGACCAACCACTGCGGTGAGCGACTCAATAGGTAGGAGCGAGATATAGATATCGGAACTCCCTCTAGCACTTATTGTTCGCGATTAGGTCAAACGAACGATTTAGGCTACAACCAACATGTCATATAGGTATTTCAACGCACAGGGTCCTACGAATTCCGTCATTATTGTCAACTTTAACTACTACACAAAACAGTTACTTTTCATCTGTAGGGTAACCCGATAGGGCAAAACTGGCAATTTGTGAATCATAATCTGTTTCGCAGGGACCATGCTGTACCGCATCATGCACACTGAAGTTCGGCGACAAATGTCGCTCCGACAACGGTTGTCGCGACGCGGCGCACTGCGACGGCAAACGCGCGGCATGTCCGGCGAGCAGGCATAAGGCGAACAAGACGCGGTGCGACAAGGAGCTGGTTTGCTTTATGGGGGTGAGTTTTTTTTTTTATTTGATATGGGCTTACTCATCGCCACATACTAGCCTAGGGCAGAGATACGGCCTCCGATAGAGTGAGTTCGCCCAGAAGGTGCCTTACATTTTTGATCTTCAATTCGATTTCGCATCTTAGTTCGTGTTCATCATGTGTCGTCGTTGCTGTCACATTCTAATAAGCCGCTACAGCGAACTCCGAAGTTTGCAAATTTCGGAGATTTGTCTCTGTCACTCACTCACTCATGTTGGTTGGTTGGTGTTCGCGATAAGCTAAAAGTACAGATGTAGTGCAAAATCCTTTTTCTTCGGCTTTTCACGGAAACATCCGAATTCATATTGCTGTCACAATGAACTTCAGTATATATTGCACTGAAGCTAATTGATAAAGGGAGATTAATTCGGGCGTTTCCGTGAAAAGCCGAAGAGAAAGGATTTTGCACTACATCTGTATTCACCCTTGACTTAAAGGCACGTTTTTTATATAAGATCAGGCAGGAGCATGTAACTGCGCAGACATAACATGCGTAACATAGATGACCGGTGACAAAATTTGTGAACAAGCTGTCAAAAGTTATTTGAAAATATTGATCCTACAGTTGCCGATCCAGGAGCATTCCATAGACTGTCCCGTACAAACGCGTGTATATTTCGATAATTTTAGTTTTCTTCCGAGTTATTACTTAATTCGTATCTTTTGAGCAATTTTTGAATCCCCTGATCACTAAATAGAACACGATAAACC
Organism: Thaumatotibia leucotreta; assembly: GCA_025490895.1. Lineage (NCBI taxonomy): Eukaryota > Metazoa > Arthropoda > Insecta > Lepidoptera > Tortricidae > Thaumatotibia > Thaumatotibia leucotreta. The sequence continues at coordinate 10,995 of JALPQI010018105.1, forward strand.
CACAATTATGAGAAAAACCGTGTTTGTACCGAAAATCGGTGATTTTTTTCGTGAAATACATCAGTTGACGCATTTATTAATGAAACCTTATATCCCCAGGAGTGTACAGGGTCGATCTGCCTGGCCTACGGGCTGGAGTCCTGCCAGTGCACGCCGCGCAAGGACGACCCGCGTTCAGCGTGTGAGCTGTGTTGCCGCAAGCCGGGCGGACCCTGCATATCGTCCTTCCATTGGAACGCGGCGCCTTTTGACGTGCCCGATATGTACGCCAAGCCTGGCACGCCGTGTAATGACTACAACGGGTAAGATAACTTCAGTTATTTTTGGTTGATAGGTTCAAAGGTAACGAACCTTTGAACCTATCAACCAAAAATACACGAAGACAGTAAGACAAGTAAACACTTGATATTTCGTAAAACGTCCCACTTGCACGCTTAGCACATGATTGGTGCGACAGTATGTCGCTGCGAGATAGATTACCGTCTTTTACTAACTATATTAATAAAAGAGGGACGGATAGTCTATCTCGCGGCGACATATTGTCATCATATGCTAAGCCTACTGGGTAGATAAATCGTATGTACATAGAGATTCCTACAAGAAAATTCCATTCTTATAGAAATTCCTACAAAAAAATGGGCAATTTCATTAAAAAAGGCATACCTATTATTGTAAGCTGTATTATGGTAATATATGTAACAATTGTAGTAGGTATAACAATCCGCGTAAATCAATCCATACCAATAATGATAACTAACCAATCTCAATCGATGATATTAGTATGATAATTATCACCCAGGATCCAGGGGGGGAGGGGCACTTGCCCCAATGACACTGGACTTAGGTATGCCCAGGTGCTTTTTTAAGTATAAAATACTATCATATCATAGGTCAATGCCCTCCCCCCCCCCCCTCAACGAAGTCCTGGATCCGCGCCTGATAACACCCATTTTGGCAACATTATGGCTATACTCAAAGAGAATAAAATCACTACGTTTTAGCTATACTAATAAGCATTCCATTCATAGCTAAAGTGCCCAAGTATACTTTCTCGTGGACTACATCTGACATTGAATGCAGGTACTGCGACGTGTTCCAACGCTGCCGCGAGGTAGACCCGTCAGGTCCGCTGGCCACTCTTCGCAAGCTGCTGCTTTCGGATGAGAGCATCGCCGGCTTCAAGCGCTGGGTGCTGCGGCACTGGTACGCCGTGCTGCTTATTCTGCTGGCTGTCATCGCTTTACTGGTGAGTGGGTTATAAATTATAATAGTGAGCGTTTTTTTTTCGAACGGATATGTCCCGACGAGATGGTCCCGTTGGCCGTCACCTGCGACCATATATAACATGGACGTCTAACGCTAGCCCAAAAATGCCCCCAAAAGCAATTGTTCAAATGTGCCAAGATGGACAGGAAGGATTTCGGCGCAACATCTTTGACAAATGTTTATAGAATATAGCCAATCAGAACTTTGATGGACCAATAACAAATATTTTTAAATGGCGGTTTAAGTTTTTATAGGTTGATAATGAAATTCATTACCGTGATGCATTGAAGAGGGGGTGACACTTGTCAACTAAAATTCAGGACAGTTTTTTGAATGGCAATTTAGTATGGCGTGAGGCTTCCATATTTTATTTGTTCGTAGGCCGTCACCAAGTCGTAATCTGATGATGGGATCTTGGAGAAATCGGTTGAAGTCGGTTTTTACATTTTTTTATGTGGTGATTGTGTTAGGTTGTGAGTTCATAAACACGTATATCAAAAGCGACAATATACAGACGAAAATAAGTGCATTCCCGCTGTCAAAGACGTTTTGGAAAACAGAATAAGCCTCTTAGGGTTTTTTTAGAAACAACTTATTAAGTTTCAGAAGTAGCAGTTCTATTGTTTTTTTTTTTTATTATCGTTGGGAGGCATTATTATATTACCTATATATTGCTTTCTTCGTCAATCAGTCGTCGGTCCTCTATGTTTCCGACTTTCCGTTACCTGAATCTCATTTTCGTCACCAATGTCATCCAAGCTTTCATTGAAACAGACAGAAATGCGATAATAGAATGGATTGTTTACCGTCGAATCGAATTACAACGTAGTTGTCTTAAATATGAGTTTTATGTTCAATGTTTTATATTAATTTTACTGTTCCTTAGCGATGTTGCCGCATCTTAGATTCCGCGATCGAACTCGAGGTAGACGCTAACAAGTATTAGCGTCTCTCGACCGAGGTATTGTGTTGCAGCGAACTATGCGTAACGCTAGACGTGTGGCTGTGGGGAACTTTGTATGCTAGATACTTAGACTAATTGTAAACTTGTTTTAAGGCTGCATTGAAGCGTTGGCATATATGTAAACGGCTACTGCATATATTTATATGTATATTATATGTATAATTGAATTCATATCAATAACAGCAAAAGCACCGAGTCTTTGTATAACACTTTATTTCTAATTAAATACATGGGAGCAAATCCGACCGACGCCATTGATTACGCGGGAAGTTCGATTCTGCCAGCTCGGTCCGATGACAGGTAGACGTCAGATGACTGTCATCGTAAAGCCTCGTTCCAAATGCCGCTAACAATATAATTAGTGCTTGTTTCACCATCGCCAAAATAAAATGTATCTGTCAGATGAATGTTAGCTTGTTTTTTTTTATTTACCTGGGGAAAAGGATTACGATATTTTATCTGACGGATATTATTTATCCGGGGATAATGAAACAGGCCGTTACTCTATTATCTCTTGAGAAGAACATGCTACTTTTTTTTACATTTTGGTGGTGCAACCCTTTCGTAGCATAGTACCAATTTCACAATTGCCAACGCTCGCATATATCCAAATACGCATAACTCCAATATGACAAAGTAGGTACCAAGTTCGTAAAGTGACGGTTCGCTAACAGTCAGGACCAAATATAAGACAAAGTATCCTTAATCTGCCGGAATATAAGTCAATACTTGTGATTTTCCAAATGATCATACTCATTCAGTATTTTCAGTAACACGGACTTTTTTGTGGGAACATTTTAGATAAATCGAGTGTGATCCAGTGACCTTATTTGTTTTGTAGTGCTCGTTTTACAGTTTTACTTGTTATTTATTTTATACTGTGTCCAACAATTTCTGCCAGTTAAAAAAGGCGGCAAATAAAAAAAATAGGCACTAAGAAATGGCTGCCCGTATATTTTAATTGACAGATATTGTTATACATAGGCACGTATTTTGGGAACGAGTACATAAACAAATATAAACCTTCCAGGTGGCCAGTACCCGCTTCCTCGGCCGCCACGGCAAGAAGCTGAAGTCCGTAACCATCATCCACTCGTCCACCACCGAGACTGTCCGGCTGCCGGACGCCGCCGACCCGGGCGGGGGGCTTATTGTGCACACGGCTGTCAGGTGAATAAATAACATATTCTAATACTCACTTACTTGACCATGGCAAGCGCAAGTCCGTGACCATAAGGTGAATAGATAATATTCTTATGTGGAACCTGAACTCAGGTCCTTCAGCTTTGTAGGCAGATACTGCTGTATCACGATGGCAGATAAAATAGATATATTACGATAATTCCCGCTTAAGCGGATGATTTTGGAAATCTTCCGGACAAAAAACATCGATAAAGATCTTACGTACTATGCGTACATCATACAAAAGTCGTTTATATAATCTTTTTCTTCGTTAATCGTCTTTTATCTAACATCAAATGACCGAAATTTACATCTTCATTTTCAGATCAAAACTTCCTCTAAAGAAGAAAGTTGCGCTCCGCACAAAAGCCTACCGCAATAAAAAGGATCATAAAAATAAGCAAGGAGATAAGGCATCTCCGGCACACGCCGCTAAAAAGAGGGTAAGTTGACACTTTTACAGCCAATTAATGTGAAAAGTTTTATTGAAATACCCGAGAATTTTCATTATGAGGTGTCAAAATTTTACAATATTTCGTTATTTTCAGAAACCGAGTCATCCATCGAAACCGGATGATCCCGCCAAGGTTCCGAAGGAGAGTGCTGTCGTCGTGACGAACGCCGAAGGGAAATCTCCGAAACACGTCCTCCTGTCGAAACATAAAGGAAAAATAAAGAAACGCAAATCCAAGATTAAAAAAGAAACCATAGACTACAGCTCGATGCAGAAACATCCATCCACCCCGACTAAAGATACGGAAGCTCTAACGAAAGTTCAGAAGTGGCTTCTGAGCTCGCCCCAGCCCGCCGCCATCCCCAAATCTAAGTCCATACCGCTCGGGCTCACCGAGCGGACGCATCGACAAGTACAGAAGGGCGCGAGAAAAACGAGGCCGTCCAAGAGCGCCACCAACCTGCTGTCCGGCGAGAAGGCGCGTCTGCAGGTCGTCTTCAAGCCGCCGTTCAGGTTCAGCGTCAAGATCTGCAAGAGCGACAAGACCAAAGTCGTCCTCGACAAATCTTCCAAGCCCGACCTCGACCGGAAACGCCAGGAGGCGACGCCCCCTCCGACTTCCGGCGCCGAGCCCGCCAAATCGAGTCCCTCCCAAAGTAAACTTCTAAAACACTCCAACTCCACCAAGACCGACGCCGCCCCGACCTGCCCGCGCCCCGTGGAGGGAGCCCCGAAGCCGGAGAGCCACGGGTACGCGAACCTCCTGCCGCGAAGCGCCAGCGACTGCAAACTGGGGAGGGGCGAGAAAAACTCGGGCCACAAAAAGAGCAACTCGGTCGGGCAGCGGAAGGAGACGACCGAGAGCCGGCAGAACCTGATCGCCGACGACGACGCGCACGTGTACGAGAACTTCGCGGCCGAGCCCGCGGTGCCGCGCAGCTGCAGCATGCCGCGCCGGCAGGCCCCGGCGGTGACGCGGCAGGCCAGCCACGGGCCGCCGTCGCGAGCTCAGCGCCGGCCCGCGCCGCGCGCCTCCGACTTCCACTTCTACGACACCGTGTCCGGCGGCCGCGCCGACAGCGCCGGACGACCGCGCCGCAGCCCCCCCGGGCCGGTACTCCGGCGGCAGATGAGCGACAACGAGCTCGGCCGCCCCGATCTCCGCGGCTTCCGGCTCGTCGTCGGCAAGGACAAGCTCCAGCGGCAGCTCAGCGCGAACGAGCTGAGCGGCGCGGCGGTGCAGCTGGCGATGCCGATGTCGGCGGGGGCCGAGCCGCGGGCCGCGTGGTGCTGGAGCAAGCGCGCCAGCCTGGACTGCGAGGCGTCGCTGCCGGGGCCGGGTGGGCAGGGGGTCGCCGGTGGCGAGCACACGCGCCGCGGTTACACGTTCGGCGAGCTGAAGCACACGGTGCCGGACGCCGGCCCGGAGGTCTCCGACGAGGACTTCTTGAAAATCATTGACAATTGAGTGCCGTAAGTGTGCAGTTAGATGGACGAATTGGCGACGCTCGCGTTCCGGCCGTATCGAGTCGCCGGTACTTTTATGAGAAATGCGAGTTTCTTTAGCCGGACCGTATGTGCGTACCTAAACGCCTGCTGGTGTAAATATTGTAATTCGCTTTTAATATTTAGATTTACGTAACCTGCCCCTGAAACGAACTATCGCTCAGTCTACGTAATGTTTAGTGAATTATCAAATCGGAAAACTGTGAAATCAGTTTCGCGATCCCGTGCAGACTGGCGATGGTGTCGTTTCACTGGGCGATCTCTAAAAATGAATCTCTATTTTTTCTACATGCTATGTATTGTAAAAATTACTCATACTTATGTAAAGTGTTCATATACGATGATTTAAAGGATATTTTATAATACTTTACATAATTTCGTTGCATCAATTTACTTGCAGTATTAATTTTGAAAATTGCAATAAAATTATGAATTATAATGGTTCTTAGTACAATGATAGTTTTTTCTTGCAGTTAATCTTACGACAACGCAGTTAATTTAGATAGCCGTCAATTAAAGAGTCAATCTATCAATCGACATTAAAATAGATAGATGGTTAAGGTAATTCAACTCCCACAGAATGTCTAAAAAACTATCGGAAATTTATGTAGGATTCTTAATCATCCATTTGGATATTACTATACTGTTCTCACGAAGCCATTAATGTACCTAATTAAGAGATCAACCGTAGATGCTTGAAAAAAAACAGTTCTAAACTTTATATTATACTTACCTGAGTACAAACTTTTGCTTTTTCTGCATTACAAATATTACCGACCATAAATTGTCTCTGCTCATGCATTAAACATTAAAGTTCAGGAATATATTTGTGGATCCTTATTGAATCCTACACAAAATCAACGTCCAAATGCTAATATTATACACATAAAACTAAAATGTTTTATTAATAAGGATGTTATTTTTTTATTAATATTGGATTTAACACGAACTAACAGACAAATAAAAATGTATTGTCATACCTAGATAATAAGCGAACTCGTGGCTGTAATTTCAGTTTGTTACTCTTTGTGTTCTGCAATATCTGGGATGGAATCTCATTTTAATAATTCAACGTATTAGTACGACAATATTCTAGTGTAAATTACATTAAAGTGTTGATAATTATCCTATTATAGATGTTAGGTACAAAAATATTTTTGTTTTTAATTTAGGTCCCGACTAAAGTGTACAGACATTGTACAGACGATTTTCGTATAAGGGGTTTTGTCTATGGTCTCGAATAGTAGAATCCAAAGAATATGAAATGGAAATCGATATTTTTCGCAAACGGAATTAATAGTGAGTAGATACCTACCGCCAGAATAACGAAGTACACAATGAAGTACATTTTTCTATCTCAGATATTAATCAGAATGTGTTCCGGTATTTTTGTGGATCGTGCAGTGCGGTGGCTTGCGGCCTCGGCCCGTTGTCTATGAGCTTCGTGGTAGGGAGGTATATAAGGGTAAAACGTAAAAACTATTGTGTAGAAATGGATTTCTAAGACGATACTAAAAGTATTGGAGATGTTACAAATTTGTATTTTTTAATGATTCGTGTGTGGATTATGTGGAAGTAGTAAAATGCAATATCCGTGTCCACATGATCCACACGGATTAATGTCAGAGTTTGTTCGACTCCTGTCGCTATATTTCTGTTTCAACTAGTAGCTCTATTGATGTTCTTCCTTATAATCGACTTAAGTATGTGTTAATTGTGCATTTTATAAAAGATAAATGTGATTAGATTATATGGAACTATCTAATGGTTTTCTTGTTTATATATAAATTACTATTAATATTTGTAGTTTCAGATGTGTAACGAAAATATCCATTACGATTTTAATTTTTCTGTTTAGAAAACGTTTAAATGTTATGATGATAGATTTAATAGACACATCTGACCACGATCTCGCTGTATTTGTTCCAAGTGCCTTAATGAACAAATCGTTGCATTCCTACTATACATTCCAATCTGAACACAAATACTAGGTCTTCTTTTACTGCCTGAGTGTTTATTCTCAAAACTTTAATGTTTTTATAAACTGGTACTATGGTCTGATGCTAAATTAAATACGATATTTAGCATACATATATTATATTCTGTAGCCAACAGTACTTAACTTTAGTCTGTGATAGTTGTTCAGTTTCATTTATTTCGTCTGCCGAATGATTATACTAATGTCCTTTTTCGCTGTTGTTCTAATTAAGGACTATAAATACAAATTTGTAATACATTCATTTTCTAACGTATTTACTATTTCTTTCTGCATTTTTTAAATATTAAAATGAATCCAACAAATTAATCCTTTTTTATTTCAATGCAACTCGATGCCCTTTTTCATGCTTCTAGAAACACGCCCCTCCGAGTTCGTTTATTGTGTAAAAAGGTCGCTGAAAACAACTTCGGAACCCTAAAAACTGGCAAACAAATTTGGCAGGAAAAAACGGGACGAAATACAAATTCTCTTTCTAGTTTTGGTTCTAGTTCCATTGTTTTGTAGTCTGTGTTCTAGTACTAATTATAGTCTAGCCAACCAACTTGTCAGTAGAAAAAGGCGGAAAATTCAATTTTCTACGATGAGTAATTTTTTTTATTTGCCCATTTTTCTACTGCCAAGCTAGGTGACCAGACTACAAGTCGTATTTTTTTTAATAGGCACCTACCATAGACAAACAACAAGTAGGTCGATGCCGTAGCGGCCTAATAGATTTTTCTTTGATTTGAAACTCTTTGCACTCGCACTGGCAGCAAATTTGCGGCTGTTGTTTTAAAATAATGTCAAAATATTTTTATTCGTTTTTCGTTTGTTAACACACTGTCAAAGTCCGAAGATTGACACACAGTAGAGTGAAATCATTGAAGATGGTTTTCTAGTAGAGTAAAATTAATTACCATGGCTCCAATACGTTACAGTCTTCACTACGAAGATTATTCTGAACATTTAATGTCCAGATTTGGTAAATTGCTACAAATGCAATCATTAGTGGATATGACACTAATGTGTAGCTCGCACACCTTGCGTGTTCACAAGGCGGTTCTGGCAGCCAGTAGTGCCTATTTTCAGGTATCATCATAACAATAAATGGACGTCTAGACGATCCATATAGGCCAGTAAAACGAAAAAATGTAAATGTTCAAACACTTTGTTTTAGGAAGTATTACAAAAACAAAATGGTGAGCCGTTGATCATATTGAAAATGCGGTTTAGCGTACTTAAATCGCTTGTAGAGTTTATGTATTGTGGCAAAACTCAATGCTTAGAAGAAAACTTGGATGAACTAGTGTCTGCAGCACAATTTTTAAAGATAAAGGGACTGTCGAAGGTAACGAAAGAAGGACTGGGCATAAACAATCATAGTAAGTATCATGTTATTCATATCATTTTTGTGTAACAGTTAGAATTCCGTTTTTTTTTTCGAATCGTTTTATCTGAAAAACTCAACTTAAATACCGAAGAATTAAAAGTATCGTAATCGCAAGCGATAGTAATTTCGCAGGACGGAGTGACATAGTTTAGTAAAGCTTAAAGCGCCCGGTTGTTTAGTGCGTTCCTCGCAGCGTTAGCCGCATGCTTTTGATAGTTTACGGAATTTTCAACCTTACTGAAGATTTGGCAAACCCATTGCGTTGATCACATGCGTCTATAACGCACTGTACCTAACGGTATATTATCGCACGAAACTATATATATTTCTAACCTAAAAGTACACGTTTTCTATTGTAATTGTAAACTGCTGTTTCCTTGATTAAAAATTCAGCAATTTACTAATAACTACGGACGGACTGCACAAATACGAACTCAGGTATTTTAGTATAGAGGCAAATATAGGTACCTATGACAGTTTACAACAGAAAACCTGTACTTTTAGGTTAGTAAGTTGTTTACTAGATAAGACAGCTAAGGATGAATGGACTTTAGGTAGGTTTAGTAAACCCCAGTGTGCCTATGCCTACCATGAGCTACTACCGCGGCGTTATTAACGCAGACTTACTTTCTATCCATCCCCCTCGTACTTGCGTAGCGTATTGGCGCGAACGAGACAGTAAATGCGCGTTAAAAATGACGAAATAGACGAATGAATACTGAATAAATTATTATAGGAAAGCCATTCGTCAGTAGAATCAAAAAAAAAAATCAAACCTAAAACCTTGCATTATTCCATAATCGCGCACTTTTAGAACACAATCTTGGATTTAACCGATTCGTTGCGTGTTCCATTTTCAAAAACTTTTACAATTTTTTCATGATACGCCAAGCGTGCCTTACGCCATAGAATATGTTGACACGCGTATCGTGTCATACGCCATTCGTTAAAAACATTCATGACACGCCTGGCGTGTCATCCGCACTGGAACGGTTAATACGAACTTCGAAGGTTTACCTTGAGTTCACTTACGGTTTTAGTCAAAATTATTTATATTTATTAGTATTCATGTAAAAATACCGGTATACTCTTGGGTCGTCTCATTCGTTTTTCGTCGCGTTCCTAAATTTGTCCGATTCTGCTTTCGTCACCCATTCTTCATTCGTCAAATTAGTCTGCAGTCATTGTCGCCTTTGACCATAATAAATTGTTGACCTTTTTCTTATTTCGACTCAATCGTTTTTTGACATTTCGTATTTGGTCATATTCTAAGTTGGTACCGACTTAAGACTATGAAAACATAGATTTAACAGCGAACATGCCGAAAGAAAATTATGACGAGTTAAGAACGAGACGGATTAAGATAAACATGAACAACAAATTTGACCAAAGATGAGAAAGACCTTCGACGATCGTGACGAATAAAGAATGGGTAACGAAAGCAGAATCGGACAAATTTAGGAACGTGACGAAAAACGAACGAGACGACCCAAGAGTATACCAAAATATCTAGGTACATCTGCGAACGTGTTTCACGATGTGTCAAACAAACACGTCAAATGCTATGCGTTGTTTAGACAAACATGAAATCAAGCAAACTACTTTAAAATATTATAATTAAGTTACTGTATAATCTAATCTAAAAACAAACTGAAATTGTGTTATAAAATAAACAAATTCCTCTGAACATGATTTCTATGTTATTATAAATTTTAAATATAAAATAAAAACTACCCACCTACCCAAAATGCCACGAGTAACAGGGACAGTCGTATAAACGGGTCAATCATTTTTTTTTTGTTACCTATTCTGTCACGTCACCCAGGGGACAACGGTTGCATAGTTTGCGGGAAGAAATTATCCTGCTCTGAAACGCCAAGTAACTGTCTTAAAAATCAAAGTATTGTTTATTTTAACGCTAGTAAACTGTGATTTTAATGGTGATCCAGGAGAACGTAACCATGGCAAAGAGTGGCATAAAAAAGTGATGGACTAAATACCACGTCAGGGTACATGGAAAGGTACCTTGTCACGACTCTTAAAATAGACCTTATGTGTTCTTGTATAAAGTCCATTTTAAACATCGTGACAAGGTACCTTTCCGTGTGCACTGAAACATTACTAATTAGTGAGAAATCCTACAGGAAAATATTACATTAGTTAATTAGTTGTACATTCTACCGCCGTGCGCTGTAGTAACACAAGGCGTGTAAAATGCTTCACTCTTCCATTGCAGGCGAGCTGCCAGTGTTCACTCCTCCGGTCGTTATCAATCGACCTCCACAGTCCTTAATAGATTTGCATACACAGGTACCTATTTTACACTATGGACCTACCTTCAATATTATGAAAATCGTATTTTAAACTGTGACTGGCCATAATAATAAATTCCTAGTATGAATTAATACAATCAATCACCATGTAGGTAACGTATTTTTTTTTTCATCACACTTGCTGTCTAAGCGCGCCATTGCTTTCATGCATAGCGGGAGTAATAAAAAAGTGAAATTCCCTAGGGAATAATAGAAATGTCAGTACGTCATTTAATAATATTTTGTAGTTAACCCTTAATTGCATAGTGATGTAAATATCCATCAATTCCATCATGTATCCTTGACTCTATTGACAACATGTCAGAATTCAAATTTGAATAAATCTTTGTCAAGGTCATGCAATTAAGGGTTAAAACTAATTTTTTTGTCGGCAAGTGTGATGAATAACATTGCATGCATCACGGTCGGTAAGCGGAATACTAACTCGAGTCATTAAAAGCCCTCCGCCTACGGCGTCGGGCTTCTACCACGCTCGTTAGTAATTCCGTGCTTACCTCCCTTGATGCACCATGTATACTATTCTCGCATTTTGATCTCATATTCGCAACATCTTTGCTACAACGCAATTAACTCCTGCCGGTGCTACGACTGCTACGCTGTAGTCCGTAGCAGTCTTGCCTGCTACGTAGCGAAAGGCGAAAACTTTACCTAAATTCAGCGGCCCTGCCGCGAACTCCGATTTCCGCAAATTTCGAGGATTCCAAATATCCAACGAAGGCGTCATTAGAGTGACAGAGACAAATCCTCGTTTGCGGAATTCGGAGTTTTCGGTAGTAGGCCAGATGACTGTTTTCGTATCTCAACATGAAATCTTTGTCAACAAAGTCACAAGGTTTAAATTTTATATTCTAATATCGAACAATTTAAGTTTTTCAGTGTTATATTCTTATTTTCACTTCAGGATAACAGTGACCCGAAGCACCTATCTACACCCAATTCCGGTCAGCAAGTAGACAGTATGGGGCGTCCAAACAAGGTTAAACCATTTCTGTTTTAGTTGCGTTCTCTAGTATTCATATCATTCGATACTGTTGTCTGCCAGGTAATACCTGGTAACTTTGGTGAATTTTAGATTCTTTTTTTTTGTTTTTTATCGTTAGAAGAATTCAGATTCAGACATGACAGAGTCAGACATTTTTTAAATATACTTTGTTAAGTAGTAGTGATTTATTTTATTTTTGGAGGATTACGACAATTTTATCACAGGTCAGGCGAACCTGCAGTTGTCCCATAATGAATCGAAGCTGTAGGTAGTTTTTCGAAATACATTTTCTTGAGAGCTTGCAGCTTCCATTTCCTCTCTAGTACCGTAACCCCCAATAAATAAATATTTCGGGACATATTTACAAAAAATAGACCTAATCCCACGGTAAGCTCAATTAAAGCTCGTGATGTAAGTACCAAGCGACGATATACAGGGTTATTTTTTAACCAGTACAATAAATCAACATACGTAATAGTAGTCCAAGTTACAGAATACTAACATTTTTGTTACTACCCCTTTAGAACAAAAAAACTAAAATACCGATGTTTGAACTTATCCGCAAACCTAATAAGAAAATTGGACGCATTACGCATTATCAATGTACATAACTAGCAAAACACACGAACTGGCAACTGTTTGTTTACAACGTCATCGCACATGTCATGACGGGATGACGTCATGGCATGACGGGTTGGAAAAACCCCACTGGGTATCAACTTATGATTATGACTTGGCAAAACAATCTTACTTGATCCCAAATCTTCCTTCATACTTGCACTACAAGTACACTACAAGACAGCACGGGCTTAGGACCGTAAAAACAAAGAATTTTTCTGTGTGTGAAGTTTGTCGAATGTTTTAAACTATGTCTGGGAAACGTGATAAAATTACAAAGTAGGACAGAAACTTTCTTCATTGAGGCGTATTTAAAAATTTGAAATCACCTTTATGCACAATGATTGGAATCAAAAAAACATACCTAAGTAATGGAGTCCATTTCTCGTACTAATTTATTAATTCACATACTTAAGCAAGTGCTCAAAATGTTGGCTGTGGTTATCTAAACACACTCTTGCCCGTTTTTGAATGTTTCCTTCGATATTTCCCAACACAAGTCTGTAGTTCTCACTTTTAAGTTCATCAAATGCAATTATTATTATTAGATTTTTTAAGTCTTTTAAATTTTGGGCCTACCCGCCGTTTCACTACACCTCACAAAAACAGTCACACGGGGTCAAATCTGTTGACCTGGCTGGCCATGGCTATAACACTGGCATTTTCCAGGCGGGGCACATTTTCCCCAATGAGAAAATAACTAGGTACGAACCATTTCGTACGAGCAATTTCCGACTGAAGGTAGTACGATGCGGCACGCGTGCACATACCTATGTCAAGCGCGGGACTGACCCTGACCTAGTCACCGAGATTAAGATAACTGCTATGTTGCCAACTCGTGCGCCGACCAGCAGGTCGCTCACCCCTTTCCGCCGCCCTCTGCGTCCCGCACCCCGTTGACGTCTTGTCTTTAGTAAGCCCATCATTTTACATTTGCATGAAGGATAAATTAATAATAAATGAAAAAAAAAATATGTCAATTTTATTTGATAAATGTAATCTATTATCGATACCAAATACGTGGGAAAATTTATTGTACCGGTGAAAAAATAACCCTGTATAGGTACATAGTGAAATTTTAACCAGCTTCGTAGGCAGGGTCACTAACCACTACGCTACGAAGGCTGACAACTAATTCCCAATAAACTTGTATTACGTCATCAGGACATGGTGGTTCGTATACCGTTCGACATCGAAAATGGCGGCAACGCGCCTAGCGGCATGGACTACGGGGACACGCCGCGCTCCATCAAGCCGCGCCGGGGACGGCCCAGTGTTAGGGTGAGTTCCACTCATTTCACATCACATCATCAGCCTATGATAGTCCACTGCTGGACGTAGGCCTCTCCTATTAACTATGCGTATAGACGCATTAGAAGGTAAATGCCCATAATCGCCACGCTGGGCAAGCGGATTGGAGATCGCAGTTATGTGTCCACTATGATGACGCTGCTTCCCATCATCAATATTTTTTCAAATAATGGTCAGTGACACTTCAATCCCTTAGTCGACTCTTACGACACTCCTCCAGTTGGGGTGGTGACAAATGTATTCTTACTGCCGTCACCACACGACATTCCACTCCACGGCCAGACGGCCACTCATTTACCAGCCTACATATCAAATACTGCTGGATATTGGACATTTTTGTAAGCCAATATTATCAATCTTTAGGTAATATTCATAAAAAATAATGCTTATTTTAATATTTGCTACGCCCATCAGGGTTCATGTTTTACGTGTTATATGTTGTTCTTGAGTGTTATTTAATAAATAAATTGGCTGCATTACGAACTAAGCATCCTGATCCGTCTCGTCCTCTCTGCTTTCCTCCGGAGCCGGATCAAGGCCAGCCGACATTATCCGTGAAGGTAGAAGATGTGCGACAGGCTGTCAATTCTTTTCATCCTGGATCGGCCGGGGGTTTGGATGGCATCCGCCCTGCGCATTTAAAAGAGTTGACAGCTGGAACGGCGGGAGATGGCGGCGTGCGATTATTGGAGGCTTTGACGCGCTTGTGTAATTTCCTACTTAGCGGGAAG